>JAHBCN010005572.1:0-54244 GCA_019359885.1 Listronotus oregonensis | reverse complement strand
TGAGTCCTCTGATGGCTCCGTTGTTTAGCCATGGTTCCTGTATAAGGGCGATATCCAGGCCTTCTTCTTGGAACCTTCTACACAGCACGGCTGAGGCAGCCTTGGCATGGTGAAGGTTCACTTGGATCACCTTTATGGTATCCATTGTAACTAAGAGGGGCTGGGGGATCGACTCCTCAACAGGGCCTCCTCCTCCGTGGCGGTGTCCATTTGCTGATAGACTGTATGTCTTTTCAGCGGACTGGTGCCACTTTGAGCAGAAAGGCTCGTCAGTATCGACCTCCCGTTCCCTCTCCTCCGGTGCTTTGGTCCCGGCCTTCGATGTACTGGCCTCGGGTTCCTCTGCGGTCCTTTGTGTGAGCCCGGCCTTAGATGTGCTGGCCTCGGGGTCTTCAGCAATTTGTTGGACTTTTTTGTCCTGCTTTTTCCGGAACTTGAGTTTTCCCGAATCCAAAGTATGGGCTCATGTTCAGTTTTTCCAGACCTTCGAGGGACTGTTCGTCCATGGAGAAGGTCCAGAGTTGGCCTTTGTCCTTTGGGACTGCTCCCCAGGACTTCCACAAGTTTGTGTTTAGGCCTTTATTGCCTACCGATATCCTTTTTAGGATTCTTTCGGCTGGCATTCTTTCCCCCCGTTCATCTGGGATGAAAACGGTGCAGGGAAATAATACTCCTGCTGGTACCAACATCATTTTTAAAATAAATATTTTTTTCCTTTGTCTTATGTTTTATACTGGTCAAAAACTATTTTTAAGAATTTGAATTGTATCATCAACTTTTTCATCATCACCGTTATATTTATTTTCCAAAATATCAATATGTTTATGCCCCCAAGCTAAGGTTCTGAAACAACCTGGAATTATGTATCTCTTATCATCTTTGGAGACAACGCAACTTTATTTTTTACTTGTGTAAACATATCATGCAGGATTGAATGAAATATATTCTTTTTTCTAAATTTGGTTTCAGAACTCTCAACTACATCTTTATAATCTTGTTTGGTTATTGAATTATTGATAACGTATTTTTCACTCCCTTTGTTCTCTTTTCAGTTTTGATTTTTAAAATTAACACAGTAAAGTTTTTGCACTGTCCCAAAAAAAACTGGAAATTGGTTGACCTGCAAAACTCATCTTTCATACGTCCTAATACCGTTTTATTTTTAGATATATTATGTATATTGTTTTCAATATAATTAGAAGTATCAAATTTATCTAAATTTTCCTGAATGTCTTTATAAAAATTTTTCGTTTCAACTTGTAGAATCAAGCTATCTGTATCAGTATATAAGAAAATTGCTTTGCCTTCATATTTGTTGTTAATGTAATCGTAATAAAAATCATATAATACAGTTTTCATAATTCCAAGACTGAGAATCCAACATAAACTGGTTTATTGTAAGTGACTTTTAATCTTTCTAGTTGGATTGCAACTAAATTTTCATTAAAACTAAAAAAAATTATTATTTGGTTTACCTATTAAGGTTTCAGCACCTTGCTTGTTTGCAATATTTTTCCAATTCGTTATATAATATCCACACGTTTATCAATATTTTCTAGGGGTTTGCCATAAATTGCATTATTAAATAATTTGTATGTATCTTTCTTAATTTATTTTAGAATTACTTCGCATCTCGGTATTCAAATCTATCTATGGTTTCAAAAATGGTGATCGTTTAAATTTAATGGCTCTATGAAATTTAATTAATTGCAATTCGTTTTAATGGCTTGTTTAACATTTCGGTAATGAATTATATATTTCTCTTTTTTATTTAAATTACAAATTAATTTTTTTTGTTTGGAAGCAGCAAGCAAAAATGGAAGTTTATTGTGTTTTTCATGTAAATTTTTAGGGTAATTAATATCTACCTCCAAGACATACCCATAGTCAGCATCATCTGCTATCGACATAATATCAAGAGAATCAATTTCTTCAGTAGTCAACCAGAAAAATCACTAATAGGCAAACATTGACTCATACTATGTCCATACAAGTTGGTTGCATCCAAATACATTATAAATGAATTTGGTTTAGTGGGATCATCATTTTCAAAATAATGATTATTTGCTTCAGCTTTTCGAACACTGCAATGACAAACGCCACCCCGAACATTATTCTTAAAAAATGTAACATATCAATGTCTGTTAACAATTTAATTTAACCTTGGTGGTTTTTAACATAAAATCCCAACTTAAACCTGGGGTTGTATAATATTGTGCAGAATCTAATTTAAATATTTTTAAAGATATATTTCGAAATGCTTCCAAGAAATCAGTTAATATGAGAACATCAGATAATAAATAAATTTTAGTATAAACCATTATATTTCGACAATTAAATAAATTCCAAATATTAACAGCTCTCTCATAGTCTGATTGTTCTATGGGTTTATCTTTAAATTTGTCGAAAAAATGATCAATTCCTGTTAGTTGTTTTTCATACAATTTTTCAAATAAATCAACGTAGGAGTAAAGATATAAACCTTTTTTTCTAATTTCATTAAATTGGTATAGAGTTTAAGTTACCCAAAAATCAAAATATTTTTCTAAAATTGTTTACTTCTTAGAAATCAATTCTAAAAACCTAATAAATGAATAAAGGATACTAAATAAATCTTTTTATCTAAAAAAACTGATTAACATACTTATAATTTTATTAAAAAGAATCTAATTTTTGCTTTTCCGATTATATTTATTAAGAAAATAAAACAAATTATTTAAAACAAAAAAAAAATTGCAAAAATTACATAAATAAAACATTATTTTTCCTCTTTTGTACAGAAATTTTTGGTCAAAATCAAATTATTTTTTATTTTTCGTCTTATTAAAAATATTTATATAACTTTTTATCTAGAGAAGTTACTACAACTGACCACAACTAACCACAATAGGCAAGTAATCCACTGAAATTAATATTTTATATTCACAATTATTTCGTAGGAACAAAAAACAATAATAGATAGAGTTTAGGTTAGCCCAAATCAATTATTTTTCAAAAAAGTTTCACTTTAGAAGAGAGTTAGTTTTAAATAGTCTTTATAATACAAAAATTATTAAACAATTCTTAAAATCTTATAAATTAATTAGGTATACTTTTTAAAATTTACCGTAGTATCTCTAACAAATTATGAAATAAGATCAGAAAGGCAAAAATTAACTTTTTTTTAATAAATTTTTAAGTTTTCTTGACCTAAATGAAAAATGTTAGAATTTTTTTCTAAAAATAGTAATTGGAAAGGGGGCATGAGAAGTTAAAAGATATATTCAAGGAAATAGTCAGTTTCTGCTTAATAATTTTAAGTTACTTAACCGAAAATGCTTTGTTTAAATTGAAAAAAATAATAAATTAAAAAAAATTACTTAATTAAAAAATTAAAGTCTTATCCTAGAATTTTTAGTGTTTTTATTACTTGCCCATATAAAAATTAGCAAACAATTCAAGATAATTATAATTTTTTAACAGCAAGTGACTTGTGAGATCAAAAAATAATAATAAATAGTGTTTAAGTTATCCAAAATCAAAATATTTTTCTAAAATTGTTTACTTTCAATGATTGTTAGTTAGAAATCAATTCTAAAAACCTAATAAATGAATAAAGGATACTAAATTAATCTTTTTATCTAAAAAAATTGATTAAAATACTTATAATTTTATTAAAAAGAATCTAATTTTTGCTTTTCCGATTATATTTATTAAGAAAATAAAACAAATTGTTTAAAACAAAAAAAATTGCAAAAATTACATGAATAAAACCTGCTTTTTTCCCTTTTGTACAGAAATTTTTGGTTAAAATCAAATTATTCTTTATTTTTCGTCTTATTAAAAATATTTATATACCTTTTTATCTAGACAAGTTACTACAACTGACCACAACTAACCACAATAGGCAAATAATCCACTAAAACTATTATTTTATATTCAAATCTATTTCGTGGGAACAAGAAACAATAAGAGATATAATTTAGGTTAGCCCAAATCAATTATTTTTTAAAAAAGTTTCACTTTAGAAGAGAGTTAGTTTTAAATATCCTTCATAATACAAAAATTATTAAACAATTCTTAAAATCTTATAAATTAATAAGGTATACTTTTTAAAATTTACCGTAGTATCTCTAACAAATTACGAAATAAGATCAGAAAGGCAAAAATTAACTTTTTTTAAATAAATTTTTAAGTTTTCTTGACCTAAATGAAAAATGTTAGAATTTTTTTCTAAAAATAGTAATTGGAAAGGGGGCATGAGAAGTTAAAAGATATATTCAGGGAAATAGTCAGTCTCTGCTTAATAATTTTAAGTTACTTAACACAAAATTCTTTGTTTAAATTGAAAAAAATAATAAATTAAGAAAAAAATTACTTATTTAAAAAATTAAAGTCTTATTCTAGAATTTTTAGTGTTTTTATTACTTGCCCATATAAAAATTAGCAAACAATTCAAGAAAATTATAATTTTTTAACAGCAAGTGACTTGTGAGAACAAAAAATAATAATAAATAGTGTTTAAGTTATCCAAAATCAAAATATTTTTCTAAAATTGTTTACTTTTAATGATGGTTAGTTAGAAATCAATTCTAAAAACCTAATAAATGAATAAAGGATACTAAATTAATCTTTTTATCTAAAAAAATTGATTAAAATACTTATAATTTTATTAAAAAGAATGTAATTTTTGCTTTTCCGATTATATTTATTAAGAAAATAAAACAAATTGTTTAAAACAAAAAAAAATTACATGAATAAAATCTTTTTTTCCCCTTTTGTACAGAAATTTTTGGTTAAAATCAAATTATTCTTTATTTTTCGTCTTATTAAAATTATTTATATACCTTTTTATCTATACAAGTTACTACAACTGACCACAACTAACCACAATAGGCAAATAATCCACTAAAATTATTATTTTATATTCAAATCTATTTCGTGGGAACAAAAAACAATAAGAGATAGACTTTAGGTTAGCCCAAATCACTTATTTTTTAAAAAAGTTTCACTTTAGAAGAGAGTTAGTTTTAAATATCCTTCATAATACAAAAATTATTAAACAATTCTTAAAATCTTATAAATTAATTAGGTATACTTTTTAAAATTTACCGGAGTATCTCTAACAAATTACGAAATAAGATCAGAAAGGCAAAAATTAACTTTTTTTTTTTTTAAAACTTTTTAAGTTTTCTTGACCTAAATGAAAAATGTTAGAATTTTTCATTTAGTAAAAATAGTAATTGGAAAGGGGGCATGAGAAGTTAAAAGATATATTCAAGGAAATAGTCAGTCTCTGCTTAATAATTTTAAGTTACTTAACCCAAAATGCTTTGTTTAAATTGAAAAAAATAATAAATTAAAAAAAATATTACTTATTTAAAAAATTAAAGTCTTATCCTACAATTTTTAGTGTTTTTATTACTTGCCCATATAAAAATTAGCAAACAATTCAAGAAAATTATAATTTTTTAACAGCAAGTGACTTGTGAGAACAAAAATAATAATAAATAGTGTTTATTTAAGTTATCCAAAATCAAAATATTTTTCTAAAATTTTTACTTTTAATGATGGTTAGTTAGAAATCAATTCTAAAAACCTAATAAATGAATAAAGGATACTAAATTAATCTTTTTATCTAAAAAAATTGATTAAAATACTTATAATTTTATTAAAAAGAATCTAATTTTTGCTTTTCCGATTATATTTATTAAGAAAATAAAACAAATTGTTTAAAATAAAAAAATACATGAATAAAACCTTTTTTCCCCTTTTGTACAGAAATTTTTGGTTAAAATCAAATTATTCTTTATTTTTCGTCTTATCAAAAATATTTATATACCTTTTTATCTAGACAAGTTACTACAACTGACCCCAACTAATCACAATAGGCAAATGATCCACTAAAATTATTATTTTATATTCAAGTCTATTTCGTGGGAACAAAAAACAATAAGAGATAGACTTTAGGTTAGCCCAAATCAATTATTTTTTTAAAAAGTTTCACTTTAGAAGAGAGTTAGTTTTAAATATCCTTCATAATACAAAAATTATTAAACAATTCTTAAAATCTTATAAATTAATTAGGTATACTTTTTAAAATTTACCGGAGTATCTCTAACAAATTACGAAATAAGATCAGAAAGGCAAAAATTAACTTTTTTTTAAAAACTTTTTAAGTTTTCTTGACCTAAATGAAAAATGTTAGAATTTTTCATTTAGTAAAAATAGTAATTGGAAATGGGACATGAGAAGTTAAAAGATATATTCAAGGAAATAGTCAGTCTCTGCTTAATAATTTTAAGTTACTTAACCCAAAATGCTTTGTTTAAATTGAAAAAAATAATAAATTAAAAAAAAAATTACTTATTTAAAAAATTAAAGTCTTATCCTACAATTTTTAGTGTTTTTATTACTTGCCCATATAAAAATTAGCAAACAATTCAAGAAAATTATAATTTTTTAACAGCAAGTGACTTGTGAGAACAAAAAATAATAATAAATAGTGTTTTAAAAAATTATAATTTTCTTGAATTGTTTGCTAATTTTTATATGGGCAAGTAATAAAAACACTAAAAATTCTAGGATAAGACTTTAATTTTTTAAATAAGAAATTTTTTTAATTTATTATTTTTTTCAATTTAAACAAAGCATTTTGGGTTAAGTAACTTAAAATTATTAAGCAGAGACTGACTATTTCCTTGAATATATCTTTTAACTCTCATGCCCCCTTTCCAATTACTATTTTTAGAAAAAATTCTAACATTTTTCATTTAGGTCAAGAAAACTTAAAAATTTATTTAAAAAAGTTAATTTTGCCTTTCTGATCTTATTTCGTAATTTGTTAGAGATACTACGGTAAATTTTAAAAGTATACCTAATTAATTTATAAGATTTTAAGAATTGTTTAATAATTTTTGTATTATGAAGGATATTTAAAACTAACTCTCTTCTAAAGTGAAACTTTTTTAAAAAATAATTGATTTGGGCTAACCTAAAGTCTATCTCTTATTGTTTTTTGTTCCTACGAAATAGATTAGAATATAAAATAATAATTTTAGTGGATCATTTGCCTATTGTGATTAGTTGGGTCAGTTGTAGTAACTTGTCTAGATAAGAAGGTATATAAATATTTTTATAAGAGAAAAATAAAGAATAATTTGATTTTAACCAAAAATTTCTGTACAAAAAGGGAAAAAAGGTTTTATTCATGTAATTTTTGCAATTTTTTTGTTTTAAACAATTTGTTTTATTTTCTTAATAAATATAATCGGAAAAGCAAAAATTAGATTCTTTTTAATTAAATTAAAAGTATTTAATCAATTTTTTAGATGAAAAGATTAATTTAGTATCCTTTATTCATATTATTAGGTTTTTAGAATTGATTTCAACTAACCATCATTAAAAGTAAACAATTTTAGAAAAATATTTTGATTTTGGATAACTAAACACTATTTATTATTATTTTTTGTTCTCAAAGTCACTTGCTGTTAAAAATTATAATTTTCTGAATTGTTGCTAATTTATAGGGCAGTAATAAAACACTAAAAATTCTAGGATAAGACTTTAATTTTTAAATAAGTAATTTTTTTCATTTATTATTTTTTCAATTTAAACAAGCATTTGGGTTAAGTAACTTAAAATTATTAAGCAGAGACTCTATTTCCTTGAATATATCTTTAACTTCCATGCCCCTTTCCAATTACTATTTTTAGAAAATTCTAACATTTTTCATTTAGGTCAAGAAAACTTAAAAATTTATTAAAAAAAAAAGTTATTTTTTGCCTTTCTGATCTTATTTCGTAACTTGTTAGAGATACTACGGTAAATTTTAAAAAGTATACCTAATTAATTTATAAGATTTTAAGAATTGTTTAATAATTTTTGTATTATGAAGGATATATAATAATTTTAGTGGATTATTTGCCTATTGTGGTTAGTTGTGGTCAGTTGTAGTAACTTGTCTAGATAAAAAGGTATATAAATATTTTTAATAAGACGAAAAATAAAGATTAATTTGATTTTAACCAAAAATTTTTGTACAAAAGGGGAAAAAAAGGTTTTATTCTTGTAATTTTTGCTATTTTGTTTTGTTTTAAACAATTTGTTTTATTTTCTTAATAAATATAATCGAAAAAGCAAAAATTAGATTCTTTTTAATAAAATTATAAGTATTTTAATCAATTTTTTTAGATAAAAAGATTAATTTAGTGTCCTTTATTCATTTATTAGGTTTTTAGAATTGATTTCTAACTAACCATCATTAAAAGTAAACAGTTTTAGAAAAATATTTTGATTTTGGATAACTTAAACACTATTAAATTTTATTTTTTGTTCTCACAAGTCACTTGCTGTTAAAAAATTATAATTTTCTTGAATTGTTTGCTAATTTTTATATGGGCAAGTAATAAAAACACTAAAAATTCTAGGATAAAACTTTAATTTTTTAAATAAGTATTTTTTTCTTAATTTATTGTTTTTTTTCAATTTAAACAAAGCATTTTGGGTTAAGTAACTTAAAATTATTGAGCAGAGACTGACTATTTCCTTGAATATATCTTTTAACTTCTCATGCCCCCTTTCCAATTACTATTTTTAGAAAAAAATTCTAACATTTTTCATTTAGGTCAAGAAAACTTAAAAATTTATTAAAAAAAAGTTAATTTTTGCCTTTCTGATCTTATTTCGTAATTTGTTAGAGATACTACGGTAAATTTTAAAAAGTATACCTAATTAATTTATAAGATTTTAAGAATTGTTTAATAATTTTTGTATTATGAAGGATATTTAAAACTAACTCTCTTCTAAAGTGAAACTTTTTGAAAAATAATTGATTTGGGCTAACCTAAAGTCTATCTATTATTGTTTTTTGTTCCTACGAAATAATTGTGAATATAAAATAATAATTTCAGTGGATTACTTGCCTATTGTGGTTAGTTGTGGTCAGTTGTAGTATCTTGTCTAGATAAAAAGTTATATAAATATTTTTAATAAGACGAAAAATAAAAAATAATTTGATTTTGACCAAAAATTTCTGTACAAAAGAGGAAAAATAATGTTTTATTTATGTAATTTTTGCAATTTTTTTTTGTTTTAAATAATTTGTTTTATTTTCTTAATAAATATAATCGGAAAAGCAAAAATTAGATTCTTTTTAATAAAATTATAAGTATGTTAATCAGTTTTTATAGATAAAAAGACTTATTTAGTATCCTTTATTCATTTATTAGGTTTTTAGAATTGATTTCTAAGAAGTAAACAATTTTAGAAAAATATTTTGATTTTGGGTAACTTAAACTCTATACCAATTTAATGAAATTAGAAGAAAAGGTTTATATCTTTACTCCTACGTTGATTTATTTGAAAAATTGTATGAAAAACAACTAACAGGAATTGATCATTTTTTCGATAAATTTAAAGATAAACCCATAGAACAATCAGACTATGAGAGAGCTGTTAATATTTGGAATTTATTTAATTGTCGAAATATAATGGATTATACTAAAAATTTATTTATTATCTGATGTTCTCATATTAACTGATTTCTTGGAAGCATTTCGAAATATATCTTTAAATATATTTAAATTAGATTCTGCACAATATTATACATCTCCAGGTTTAAGTTGGGATTTTATGTTAAAAACCACCAAGGTTAAATTAGAATTGTTAACAGACATTGATATGTTACATTTTTTTAAGAATAATGTTCGGGGTGGCGTTTGTCATTGCAGTGTTCGAAAAGCTCAAGCAAATAATCATTATTTTGAAAATGATGATCCCACTAAACCAAATTCATTTATAATGTATTTGGATGCAACCAACTTGTATGGACATAGTATGAGTCAATGTTTGCCTATTAGTGATTTTTCTTGGTTGACTACTGAAGAAATTGATTCTCTTGATATTATGTCGATAGCAGATGATGCTGACTATGGGTATGTCTTGGAGGTAGATATTAATTACCCTAAAAATTTACATGAAAAACACAATAAACTACCATTTTTGGCTGAAAATATTTGTCCACCTGCTTCCAAACAAAAAAAATTAATTTGTAATTTAAATAAAAAAGAGAAATATATAATTCATTACCGAAATGTTAAACAAGCCATTAAAAACGGATTGCAATTAATTAAATTTCATAGAGCCATTACATTTAAACGATCACCATTTTTGAAACCATAGATAGATTTGAATACCGAGATGCGAATTAATTCTAAAAATAAATTAGAGAAAGATACATACAAATTATTTAATAATGCAATTTATGGCAAATCCCTAGAAAATATTGATAAACGTGTGGATATTAGATTCATAACGAATTGGAAAAATATTGCAAACAAGCAAGGTGCTGAAACCTTAATAGGTAAACCAAATTATAAAAAATTGTTTAGTTTTTAATGAAAATTTAGTTGCAATCCAACTAGAAAGAGTAAAAGTCACTTACAATAAACCAGTTTATGTTGGATTCTCAGTCTTGGAATTATGAAAAACTGTATTATATGATTTTTATTACGATTACATTAAAAACAAATATGAAGGCAAAGCAATTTTGTTATATACTGATACAGATAGCTTGATTCTACAAGTTGAAACGAAAAATTTTTATAAAGACATTCAGAAAAATTTAGATAAATTTGATACTTCAAATTATATTGAAAACAATATTCATAATATATCTAAAAATAAAACGGTATTAGGACGTATGAAAGATGAGTTTGCAAGTCAAACAATTTCAAGTTTTTTTGGTACAGTGCAAAAACTTACTGTGTTAATTTTAAAAATAAAACTGAAAAGAGAGCAAAGGGAGTGAAAAAATACGTTATCAATAATTCAATAACCAAACAAGATTATAAAGATGTAGTTGAGAGTTCTGAAACCAAATTTAGAAAAATGAATATATTTCGTTCAATCCTGCATGATATGTTTACACAAGTAAAAAATAAAGTTGCGTTGTCTCCTAAAGATGATAAGAGATACATAATTCCAGGTTGTTTCAGAACCTTAGCTTGGGGGCATAAACATATTGATATTTTGGAAAATAAATATAACGGTGATGATGAAAAAGTTGATGATACAATTCAAATTCTTAAAAACATAGTTTTTGACCAGTATAAAACATAAGACAAAGGAAAAAAATATTTATTTTAAAAATGATGTTGGTACCAGCAGGAGTATTATTTCCCTTTGCATTTGTTAATAATACTTTGTTCATACAAGTTGATCCTAATGTTCGAGAAGTCTTTATTTGTCTATCTGTTAATAATGTTAATAATTCTAGTTGGCCATCAACATGGAAAAAAATGACTTTTAATAATGTATTGAACTTAGTCAGTAGATAATATACATTTAAAATTAGTGACGATATTATAAGCAACTCTTTTATTGTACAGTATAAGTTAAGATTATATTATTTTAACAGAACATATGTAGAATCAAACGAATGGAATCAGTTGTACAGAAAACTATGTACTGAATGTAATTTATGCACCTGTATAATATTTGTTATTATATTTTTCAAATTGTTCATAAGTCTATTGATGTTTATTATGTATAAAGCATATATGTATTATAAATAAAATATTGGTTCAGTGAAAAAATGTTTTATTAATAACAGTTGAATATTTTGATGAAAATAACATTTTGGTATTTTCTTAAATTTGCTTAATTTTGGTTGATTGGTTATGGGAATATTGTAAATGTTTTCTTCATTCAAAAACTTTTTAAAAAAGTCTGTCGTTTGATTCCCCTTCACATAAATTTTAGGCGACTTGTAATATTTCAACAAATTCTTTAAAATATCACCAATTTCATTTAGTTCTATATTTCCTGACTCCCATTCTAATCCATGATACTCTTCAGCCCAGATAACCAGCTTGATATCATCACCAGATAACATATTTCTGTTGAATGGAGGTTTAAACAGAAAGTTTGAACAACGAATTCCATCATAAACTGCTAATTCTTTTGAAATATATCCAAAGGAACTATTATATCCTTGAATATCAATAAAAATATCTAAACCGAGCTCGGTCATGGTCAGTCACTTTCTGATAGTTAAAAATTAAAATTTGTATTCTTATTCCCCCTACCCTTCATTGCACCCCACTATTTATAAATTGTTATATAAGCAATGGTTCTATAGACATTGTGTTTATAAACTTTGCTCACATATCTCAAACATGTACCAATCTTACAAAAACCGACAATCGAAGAAGCATGAAGGGTTTAGTAATAAACAAAAATATGCTCTGCTCAATGAATCTTTGTACTACATAAACAAATCAAAATCTAAGTGGGTTAGTGTTAGACTTTCCTTGGAGAGAAAATATAACTTCCCTACTTCTAGAATTAAATTATTTACTCTATCTAAGTCTATTCGGCGTTCTTTTGGCTCTTTTTTTATAATGTCGCACAATTTAACTGAGTCCTCGTATATGCTTTTTAGCGAATTAAATACCATAATATTGTAATAAAATTTAAAAAATAATAATTTCCAGACTAATAAAATGTTCTCTGAGAGCGCTTGAGCGTCGAGCAGGCTTTAACACAATGTTCATAATAAATATACAAATAATAATAATAAAAAAAACTTTTTCCACTAATAAACTTACATACTATACTCCTGTCTGTGTTCTGGGTTGAGGGTTGATCCTTGTTGTGGGGTTATGTCCAATGCTGTTCAGTGTTCTGGTTCTGGGACTTCTCAAACTACGCTGGGTTCTGCTGCTGGAGTTCTGAAGTACATACTTCTGGAGAGATTCTTCTTAAGTTGTTTTCGATAGGTCTGCTTTATTTTTAGTAGGAACAACAATACAACAACCACTGTTAATATATATAGTAGTACTCTTACATCGGTAGGCACTTGGATGCTTTCTTGTTCCACGATGAAATTTGAATTGACTACTCCAGAGTCAGTAATTTCCGCATGTTTGGAAGATGATTTGCCCATATTGGCGTCTATTTACCATATCACTGGACGGTATGCACTTTTTCTGACTTCTCAACATGTAACTGGCAGGATCGCCATGTGGTGTACTCTGCTTTGTACTTGGGTTCGTAGTATCTGGTACACGTCAAGAAGTCAAACAAGAGACTTTGTATAAAACATACTGTAATATGAAAATAGAAAAAAGTATAAATGCCTCTTAGGCTTTTAGTTACTAACTTATCTTTACTGTATCTAATGTATCTAATCTTAATGTGTATAAATCAAGTTATTATATATATATTTAAACATTAAACAATCATCCTTTAATATACACAGTTTACAATAATATATGAGTATTGTTATATAAACTAATATCTAAATAATAACATGGGTAACACCCTGTTAACCTTCACGTCACTGCTTTAGATACGTGCATTGGATTGATGACGTAACAAGTACTAGTGACCTTTCAAGATTATTCTTTAGCCTTTTGTTTCAACCATGAATCCATTACAAATAAATAAAGTTTAAGTTACCCAAAATCAAAATATTTTTCTAAAATTGTTTACTTTTAATGATGGTTAGTTAAAAATCAATTCTAAAAACCTAATAAATGAATAAAGGATACTAAATTAATCTTTTTATCTAAAATAATTGATTAAAATACTTATAATTTTATTAAAAAGAATCTAATTTTTGCTTTTTCGATTATATTTATTAAGTAAATAAAACAAATTAACTAAAACAAAAAAATTGCAAAAATTACAAAAATAAAACATTATTTTTCCCTTTTGTACACTATTAAAGCTACAGAAAATTATATAGAACAGAAATTATTTATTTAACAAGACCTTTAATTAACATTATATAAACTTTTCGTTTAAATACCATACTTTTCAAGTTAAAATCAAGAAACCGTATTTTCGGGATTTTTTCAAGGTATACCCCTGGAAAAAGAGCGATAATATATTTTTTTTATTTTTGATTTTTTTTTGCAAATTAAAGGTGATTTGGGATTAAAATAAATAAAAAATAATATTTATAACAAAAAATCTCAAAAAAACACGTACGTAAAAAATTATTATTTTTTTAATATTTGAAGTTATTTTTTTGGTCAAAAATATATTTTTAATTGTTTCTAAAAATAAAAATAAAAACTTTTTCCGTCTTGACAATTTTTTCGAAACGTCAAAATATGACAGCTGTCAAATGGAAAATAAAATTTACCGTAGTATCTCTAACAAATTACGAAATAAGATCAGAAAGGCAAAAATTAACTTTTTTTAAATAAATTTTTAAGTTTTCTTGACCTAAATGAAAAATGTTAGAATTTTTTTCTAAAAATAGTAATTGGAAATGGGGCATGAGAAGTTAAAAGATATATTCAAGGAAATAGTCAGTCTCTGCTAAATAATTTTAAGTTACTTAACCCAAAATGCTTTGTTTAAATTGAAAAAAATAATAAATTAAAAAAAAAATACTTATTTAAAAAATTAAAGTCTTATCCTAGAATTTTTAGTGTTTTTATTACTTGCCAATATAAAAATTAGCAAACAATTCAAGAAAATTATAATTTTTTAACAGCAAGTGACTTGTGAGAACAAAAAATAATAATAAATATAGTTTAAGTTATCCAAAATCAAAATATTTTTCTAAAATTGTTTACTTTTAATGGTGGTTAGTTAGAAATCAATTCTAAAAACCTAATAAATGAATAAAGGATACTAAATTAATCTTTTTATCTAAAAAAATTGAATAAAATAATTATAATTTTATTAAAAATGATCTAATTTTTGCTTTTCCGATTATATTTATTAAGAAAATAAAACATATTATTTAAAACAAAAAAAAAATTGCAAAAATTACATGAATAAAACCTTATTTTTCCCTTTTGTACAGAAATTTTTGGTTAAAATCAAATTATTCTTTATTTTTCGTCTTATTAAAAATATTTATATACCTTTTTATCTAGACAAGTTACTACAACTGACCACAACTAACCACAATAGGCAAATAATCCACTAAAATTATTATTTTATATTCAAGTCTATTTCGTGGGAACAAAAAACAATAAGAGATAGACTTTAGGTTAGCCCAAATCAATTATTTTTTTAAAAAGTTTCACTTTAGAAGAGAGTTAGTTTTAAATATCCTTCATAATACAAAAATTATTAAACAATTCTTAAAATCTTATAAATTAATTAGGTATACTTTTTAAAATTTACCGTAGTATCTCTAACAAATTACGAAATAAGATCAGAAAGGCAAAAATTAACTTTTTTTAATAAATTTTTAAGTTTTCTTAACCTAAATGAAAAATGTTAGAATTTTTTTCTAAAGATATAAATAAAAATATATTTTTCAGCAAAAAGATCAGTCCAAATAAGAAATAAATAATATTTTTTTTTATTTACGTGGTTTTTTAATTTTTTTTGTTATAAATATTATTTTTTATTTATTTTAATCCCAGATTATCTTAAATTTGAAAAAAAAAATAATAATAAAAAAATAATAATTTTCGCTCTTTTTCCAGGGACCTTGAAAAAATCCCGAAAAATCGGTTTCTTGATTATAACTCGAAAACTATTGCATCTAGACGAAAAGTTTATATAACTTAAATTAAAGGTCTTTTAAAACTAAATAATTTTTGTTATATAAAATTTTTTGTAGCTTTAATGTTTTCTGAGATATTCACGTTTAAAATTTTAAAGAAAATTGGTAATATCTCGAAAACTATAAAAGATACAGAAAATTTTATACAACATAAAATAAAGCTTTTTTACATTGTCTATATAAAAAGTTATATACATATTTTTAATAGGACTAATAATAAAGGAGATATAACTAAAAATGTGTTTTTGAGCAAAAAATTCAGTCCAAATAGGAAAAAAAATTAAAAAATATATATTTACGCAATTTTTTAAGTTTTTTTTGTTATAAATAATTTATTTATTTTTTTTAAATCCCAAATCACCCAAAATTTGCAAAAAAAATTCCAAAATAAAAAAAAAAATAATACCCAAATGACGTCACTATAGGAGTTAATTGTATGTAAAGGCTTATTTAAATAATTAATATCTCAAAATCTATGACAGATATTAAAAAATGTTATATAACTAAAAATATACACTAATAAATTTTCTAATAAAAAGTTGTCAGAAATTTTTGGATAGGACAAATAGTAAAATTAAAAACTTAACCTAAACTTCCAAGTAATCTAAAAATTTCGAATTGATCATTAAAACTCGAAAAGTATTACATTTAGACGAAAAAGTTATATAAAGTTAATAAAAGTATTCATAAAAATACACAATTTATGTTATGTAAATTTTTTTTCTAGCTATAATAGTTTCTGAGATATTGACGTTTAAAATTTAAAGAAAATCATTAATGTCTCAAAAACTATAAAAGATACAAAAAATTCTATATGACATAAAATGAAGCCTCTAGTATTATCTATATAAAAGTTTTTATACTTATTTGTAATATGAAAAATAATAAAGGGGATAAGTATAAATAAAAATATATTTTTCAGCAAAAAGTTCAGTCCAAATTAAAAAAAATAATATTTTTTTTATTTACGTATTTTTTATTTATTTTAATTCCAAATAACCTATAATTAGCGAAAAAAAATAAATAATAAAAAAATAATAATTTTCGTCCTTTTTCCAGGGGTATACCTTGAAAAAATCCCAAAAAATCGGTTTCTTGATTATAACTCGAAAAGTATTGCATCTAGACGAAAAGTTTTTATAACTTAAATTAAAGGTCTTCTAAAATTAAACAATTTTTGTCATATAAAATTTTTTGTAGCTTTAATAGTTTCTGAGGAATTCATGTTTTAAAGAATATCTCGTAATATCTCGAAAACTATAAAAGCTACAAGAAATTTCATATAACATAAAATAAAGCTTTTAAATTATCTATATAAAAGGATTTATACACAATTTTCATAGGACAAATAATAAAGGAGATAAAAATAAAAATGTGTTTTTGAACAAAAAGTTCAGTCCAAAATTGAAAAAAATATATATTTTTTTATTTACATAAATTTCAGGGTGTTTTTGTTATAAATAATTAATTTTATTTATTTTAATCCTCTAACACACAAAATTTTCCAAAATATACCAAAAATAATATTTTTTTATTTTTTTTTACCATATATTTTGCATATTCTGTCATAAAATCACAATATCTTTCCCTCAAATCAGGATTTTTATTAAATTTATATTCAAGAGATTGAAAACGTTGTGTAGCCATTTCCTGAGAATGACCCAAATTTTTATATGTGTCTTTAAACGGTAATTTAACTATAAATTTACCCGTCTCATCTTGTTTAAATGTATCCTGAAAAAGTTGTTCACATTCTTGTTCCTCTTTAGAATATATTGGTTGTTTTATAGGGCATTCTTCAATAGTCCAAAAAGATTCTAACTGTTTTTCTAAATCAGAATTGTTTAAAAAATAACAATGAGTATTATTTTGATCTTGTTGGACCAATGATCCGGAAATCACCCAACCTAACTTAGTATTTTGGATAATAGGCTTATTTTTACCAAGTTTAATTTGATCTTTTAGAAGTAAATTGTAAAATATATTTGCCCCAAGTAAAATATCGATTTGAGCAGATTGATTAAAATTAGGGTCTGCCAATTTTAAATTTTCGGGAATTTCCAATTTAGAACAATCAAATGTATTTTGCGGAATATTATCCGTTATTTTATCGATTACCAAAAACTGCAAAGAGAACTCATTTGAAAAAACCTGAGATTTTATTTTAGTTTTAACAAAGTGACAAATATTAGTTACAGCAGAATTTATGCCTACTACGGGTAGATCTATCTTATTTGTTGAAAGGCATAACCTTTTTTGCAAGTCTGCAGTAATAAAATTACTTTGAGACCCCGAGTCTAATAAAGCTCGACAAACAACGGGCTCATTGTTTTTATTGAAAATATTTACCAAAGCGGTCGATAAAATTGTAAAAGAATTATTATGACTGTACGTATTTACAGTGTTGTCAGATGTTTTATCTTGTTGTATATTTTGTTGAATATCAGTTTTTGGTTTATTTGAATTTGTTATGTTATGTTTACTTTGAGTTTCTGGATTTTGAAAATTATCCGAATTTTCAGGACTTAATAAATTTGGAGAAGATTTATTTTCTTGACCTTGATGTAATTGAGAAGACTGAGAAGTAAAATGCAATAAAGAGTTATGTTTTTTATTACATTTTTGACAAGCCCTGCTTTCGCATTCTATCGGACCATGTCCAAGGCGAAGACAGTTGGTACAAGCCTTTAGTTTTTTAATTTCTTTAAATCTTTGAGAAACTGATAATTTCAAAAAAGTTTTACAAAAATAAATTAAATGTTCTGCTTTGCAATAAAGGCATGTAAATTTATTTCGTACAACATGTACCTGAGATTTGGGCACTTTATTTTGTATCGATTCTAATAATTGACAACGATCTGTCAAAAATTTTATAAACAAATCTATTGTAGGAGATATTTTATCTCTACTTAAAATTTCCCAATCCTTTTTACTTAAATTGTCTAGTTTCGAACAAAGTAAGTAAATTAAAATTGTGTCCCATGATTGCACGGGTTCGTTTAAGTTTTTAAGGGCTCTAAAATTCTTTAAAAAAGTATCTAAAAAATTGCGTAAAGATGCGTGAGAATCTTTAATAATAACGGGCAAATCAAAAATTTGTTTAAGATGACCTTTTATTAGGTATTTCTTATTTTCATATCTTTGTTGAAGCAAATCCCAAGCTATATTATAATTAGCGTCATTAATGGTTAATGAATCGATTATGTTAGCTGCTTCACCCTTTAAAGCGGCCTGTAAATAATAAAATTTCTCAACATTTGACAAATTTGTATTATTGTTTACCAAAGAATTGAAAGTATCAAAGAATGTTGTCCATTTGTCATACGAACCATCAAACTCGGGCAATGCAATTGGAGGCAGTTGTAGGGATGATTTAAAGTTACTTGTATTGGAAGGATTTTGAATTTGTGCGTTTAACTGACCTTGATTTCGATAGGATTTATCTAAAATTTGTCTAGCTTGAGCCACTAAAGAATAATATTTGTCCTCAAAATCATACCTTTCCTCATTTGTTGTAGAACTTGGATCTAAAATTTCTAATTCTGTTTGTACTTTATCAAATTCATCAAAAACACTTTCAATTTTTTGTAAACGAGCCATTATCTCCATGATTTTATCATGATTAGTATTATTAGAAAGAAAAGTATCAAATCGGGTCAATTGACCTTTTAAAATTCCCCTACGGGAAACCAATTGTGATTTTTCTTCACTCATGGTGATTGATCAAATAAATTTAAATACGAATACGTAAAATTTGTATAAAATTAAAAATTATTTAGTTAAAGTAAACTAAATTTGAAAGCACAAGGCAAAATATTTATTAAAAAAATATTTGTAAGTACGACACTGTACTATAATCAAGTAAATTAACCTGATAACCACCTTAAGCGACTCACCTCTTAGGTATAGAAGTCTGTAAGGCTATGTAATTTTTAAGCTTATGTAAAAACAATAACTGCAGAATGTATTTTTTAAAAGCAAAAAAAATGCAAAGTAAAGTAAAAAGTTTACTCAAATAAAGTTAAATTGGAACAAACTCACATATTGTCGAGTTCTTCTTAATCAGCTGTGACACCTTCCTGGCAATGCAATTTCCAACTGGTACCACACACGTAGAAGACTAATCTTCTTTGAAAGCCACTGATCGGCAAAGTTTATGGAATTAAAGGCACTGTGGCGATTTAATTTTGTAAGCACTAGGCAAAGATAATTTTCGGAAAAACTCCCGTGTAATAGCACAAATTTGAGTCTATTTTGTAAGCCATTTACCGGCAATAATTTTTTCGAAAGGTTCCGTAATAATAACCTATCTTTAGGCTATTTTGTGGGCCATTCTACGGCAAAAATGTCACAAAAATGTTGCAATAACAGTCTATTTTTCACTATTTACACTTTACATACGAAGGACCATAAATTTAACAGTTGGTAAATTTTCCACAGATGTTTCAGGAAAGCTTGATCGAATTTACCAAAAATCCGGCTCGAATTGACCAAAAATGTGGGATTCGTAGGGTTTTTCGTGATTAGAAAAACAAAACAACGAAAATTATAATGCACTGGTTATTTAATTTAATTTAGTGACTACTATTAACAACATAAGTGACAATAAACTTTAAAATATTTTCAGAACCTTTACTAAAGAAAAATGTATTGTTCTTATTCGAGTTCTATTTAAAAACTAAAAAACAGGAAACCTTGCCCGGTAACGCGTTGATTGTTCTTCTTAGCGCTCTTTGTTACCCGGTGAAGCCCACGAACTTGCTTCTCGCGAAGTCGTCATTCTTAGAAGGCAGCGGCGCGATTGCTAAATGTTTATTTATTATTTATTTGCGAACACAATGGCGTAGTAGACTCGACACTAACCATCATTAAAAGTAAACAATTTTAGGAAAAGGAATTTGAATTGTTTGCTAATTTTTATATTGGCAAGTAATAAAAACACTAAAAATTCTAGGATAAGACTTTAATTTTTTATATAAGTAATTTTTTTTTTATTTATTATTTTTTTTTAATTTAAACAAAGCATTTTTGGTTAAGTAACTTAAAATTATTAAGCAGAGACTGACTATTTTCTTGAATATATCTTTTAACTTCTCATGCCCCATTTCCAATTACTATTTTTAGAAAAAAATTCTAACAATTTTCATTTACGTCAAAAAAACTTAAAAATTTATTAAAAAAAAGTTAATATTTGCCTTTCTGATCTTACTTCGTAATTTGTTAGAGATACTACGGTAAATTTTAAAAAGTATACCTAATTAATTTATAAGATTTTAAGAATTGTTTAATAATTTTTGGATTATTAAGGATATTTAAAACTAATTCTCATCTAAAGTGAAACTTTTTTGAAAAATAATTGATTTGGGCTAACCTAAAGTCTATCTCTTATTGTTATTTCTTCCCACAAAATAGTTGTGAATATAAAATAATAATTTTAGTGGATTATTTGCCTATTGTGGTTAGTTGTGGTCAGTTGTAGTAACTTGTCTAGATAAAAAGGTATATAAATATTTTTAATAAGACGAAAAATAAAAAATAATTTGATTTTAACCAAAAATTTCTGTACAAAAGGGGAAAAATAATGTTTTATTTATGTAATTTTTGCATTTTTTTTTTGTTTTAAAAAATTTGTTTTATTTTCTTAATAAATATAATCGAAAAAGCAAAAACTAGATACTTTTTAATAAAATTATAAGTATTTTAATCAATTTTTTTAGATAAAAAGATTAATTTAGTATCCTTTATTCATTTATTAGGTTTTTAGAATTGGTTTCTAACTAACCATCATTAAAAGTTATCAATTTTAGAAAAATATTTTGATTTTGGATAACTTAAACTCTATTTATTATTATTTTTTATTCTCACAAGTCACTTTTGGTTAAAAAATTATACTTTTCTTGAATTGTTTGCTAATTTTTATATTGGCAAGTAATAAAAACACTAAAAGTTCTAGGATAAGACGTTAATTTTTTAAATAAGTAATTTTTTTTTTTAATTTATTATTTTTTTTCAATTTAAACAAAGCATTTTTGGTTAAGTAACTTAAAATTATTAAGCAGAGACTGACTATTTTCTTGAATATATCATTTACCTTTTCATGCCCCATTTCCAATTACCCACGAAATAGTTGTGAATATAAAATAATAATTTTAGTGGATTATTTGTCTATTGTGGTTAGTTGTGGTCAGTTGTAGTAACTTGTCTAGATAAAAAGGTATATAAATATTTTTAATAAGACGAAAAATAAAGAATAATTTGATTTTAACCAAAAATTTCTGTACAAATGGGGAAAAATAATGTTTTATTTATGTAATTTTTTGTTTTAAATAATTTGTTTTATTTTCTTAATAAATATAATCGGAAAAGCAAAAATTAGATTCTTTTTAATAAAATTATAAGTATTTTAATCAATTTTTTTAGATAAAAAGATTAATTTAGTATCCTTTATTCATTTATTAGGTTTTTAGAATTGGTTTCTAACTAACCATCATCAAAAGTAAACAATTTTAGAAAACTATTTTAATTTTGGATAACTTAAACTCTATTTATTATTATTTTTTGTTCTCACAAGTCACTTTTTGTTAAAAAATTATAATTTTCTTGAATTGTTTGCTAATTTTTATATTGGCAAGTAATAAAAACACTAAAAATTCTAGGATAAGACTTTAATTTTTTAAATAAGTAATTTTTTTTAATTTATTATTTTTTTCAATTTAAACAAAGCATTTTTGGTTAAGTAACTTAGAATTATTAAGCAGACACTGACTATTTTCTTGAATATATCTTTTAACTTCTCATGCCCCATTTCCAATTACTATTTTTAGAAAAAAATTCTAACAATTTTCATTTAGGACAAAAAACTTAAAAATTTATTAAAAAAAAAGTTAATTTTTGCCTTTCTGATCTTATTTCGTAATTTGTTAGAGATACTACGGTAAATTTTAAAAAGTATACCCAATTACTTTATAAGATTTTAAGAATTGTTTAATAATTTTTGTATTATGAAGGATATTTAAAACTAACTCTCTTCTAAAGTGAAACTTTTTTGAAAAATAATTGATTTGGGCTAACCTAAAGTCTATCTCTTATTGTTTTTTGTTCCCACGAAATAGTTGTGAATATAAAATAATAATTTTAGTGGATTATTTGCCTATTGTGGTTAGTTGTGGTCAGTTGTAGTAACTTGTCTAGATAAAAAGGTATATAAATATTTTTAATAAGACGAAAAATAAAGAATAATTTGATTTTAACCAAAAATTTCTGTACAAAAGGGGAATAATGTTTTATTTATGTAATTTTTGCATTTTTTTGTTTTAAATAATTTGTTTTATTTTCTTAATAAATATAATCGGAAAAGCAAAAATTAGATTCTTTTTAATAAAATTATAAGTATTTTAATCAATTTTTTTAGATAAAAAGATTAATTTAGTGTCCCTTATTCATTTATTAGGTTTTTAGAATTGGTTTCTAACTAACCATCATTAAAAGTAAACAATTTTAGAAAACTATTTTAATTTTGGATAACTTAAACTCTATTTATTATTATTTTTTGTTCTCACAAGTCACTTTTTGTTAAAAAATTATAATTTTTTTGAATTGTTTGCTAATTTTTATATTGGCAAGTAATAAAAACACTAAAAATTCTAGGATAAGACTTTAATTTTTTAAATAAGTAATTTTTTTTTAATTTATTATTTTTTTTTCAATTTAAACAAAGCATTTTTGGTTAAGTAACTTAAAATTATTAAGCAGACACTGACTATTTTCTTGAATATATCTTTTAACTTCTCATGCCCCATTTCCAATTACTATTTTTAGAAAAAAATTCTAACATTTTTCATTTGCCTATTGTGGTTAGTTGTGGTCAGTTGTAGTAACTTGTCTAGATAAAAAGGTATATAAATATTTTTAATAAGACAAAAAATAAAGAATAATTTGATTTTAACCAAAAATGTCTGTACAAAAGGGGAAAAATAAGGTTTTATTCATGTAATTTTTGCAATTTTTTTTTGTTTTAAGCAATTTGTTTTATTTTCTTAATAAATATAATCGGAAAAGCAAAAATTAGATTCTTTTTAATAAAATTACAAGTATTTTAATCAATTTTTTTAGATAAAAAGATTAATTTAGTATCCTTTATTCATTTATTAGGTTTTTAGAATTGATTTCTAACTAACCATCATTATAAGTAAACAATTTTAGAAAAATATTTTGATTTTGGATAACTTAAACACTATTTATTATTATTTTTTGTCCTCACAAGTCACTGGCTGTTAAAAAATTATAATTTTCTTGAATTGTTTGCTAATTTTTATATGGGCAAGTAATAAAAACACTAAAAATTCTAGGATAAGACTTTAATTTTTTAAATAAGTAATTTTTTTTTAATTTATTATTTTTTTCAATTTAAACAAAGCATTTTGGGTTAAGTAACTTGAAATTATTAAGCAGAGACTGACTATTTCCTTGAATATATCTTTTAACTTCTCATGCCACCTTTTCAATTACTATTTTTAGAAAAAAATTCTAACATTTTTCATTTAGGTCAAGAAAACTTAAAAATTTATTAAAAAAAAGTTAATTTTTGCCTTTCTGATATTATTTTGTAATTTGTTAGAGATACTACGGTAAATTTTAAAAAGTATACCTAATTAATTTATAAGATTTTAAGAATTGTTTAATAATTTTTGCATTATGAAGGATATTTAAAACTAACTCTCTTCTAAAGTGAAACTTTAGCAGCTTTAGCTTTAGCTGATCCTGATTCAGCTTTAGCCTGATAATGGCTAAAGCTGAATCAGGATTTATTGAAGCCCAATCTGATAATTTACCGTTTGTGGATCCTTTCATGATATCAGTTTTTTTTATGGACAATATGGACTATTAGAGTGCCGAAATAAGAGGAATTAAAAATCTTAAGTAAGTACCTACCAAATCAAAAGACTGGAAGACATAATATAAATTAATTAGATCTGTAACAATATTTTATTTATTGTAGAGGAGCGAGGCAAAGTTATGGTGACCAAGCAGTAGGATGCAACTAAAAAGGGAGAATGATATTTGTATTGTCAAGGGAAAAATTACACCTGAACATAAGATTAAGAACAAGCCATATAGCGTTACTGTAACAATCCATGAAAAGGATGGAAAAATTACCTCATGTGCATGTCATGATTGTGCAGCTAGTCATGGTATGTGTATATTAATATAAGCATAATGATAAATTATGTATTTTTGTAGTTTACATAGTGTGAAATAAATTTATTTATAATTTGAATATTTGTTTTCAGGTGGCTGTAAACATGCCATCGCTTTTATATATTGGCTGCTTCGCAGATCAGAGGAACCCAGTCGAACATCTGTGGAATGCTACTGGAAAAAGCCTTTTCTTTCAAAAGCTGGGTTATTAAAATGTATTGACTTGAAGCAAAGCCAGACACCTGCTCTAGAGTTTGCTGAGAAAGCAGATTTTTTAGACAAAGTTGTCAGTAAAGCGAAGGAAAAAGGTGGACAAGTTGCCATTATGAATTATTTTAGTGAACCAAATAAACTGAAATCACTTAGTATTCATCAACTAGGCATGAACTACTTTCAAAGTTTGCAACCAAACAGTTGTGGAAATGCTGATAAATTTATATTGTATTGTCAGCAGCAAATGAATAGCAATATTTGCGAAAATATTGCCAAGGAAACAAAAAATCAATATAAATCACCTTTATGGTTTGAAATGAGATATGCTCGAATAACTGCTTCCAAACTTTACGAGGCTTCAAGATGTAAAGTTCTAGATGGTTCCTTGTTTGAACATATTATGGGTGCCAGCAGCATACATGATACCGAACATATGAAGAGAGGTAGAGATTTAGAAGTTGTTGCTGAAAAAAAAAATCTCAAACTGAGAAGAATTGGTTTGGTTCTAAATGAAAAATACCCAACCTTAGGAGCTACACCAGACGCAATAAGTGAAGATTATGTGATAGAAGTTAAATGTCCATCCTCTGACAAAACAGTGTCATTGTATTATAAGGACAATGTTATTAACAAAAAGTTTTTGTCACAAATCCATTTGCAAATGCTATTTTGTTATAAAAATAAAGGACTTTTTTGTGTAGCTAATCCTAATTTTGTAACAAAAGATGTAAAAATTTTTGAAATTTCTTATGATGATAACTTCATACAAGAGGTAATATCAGATGCTATTATATTTTGGAAGCAAGCTATATATCCTTCTCTTGTGAAGTAATATAATAAATATACAGAAATTATTTGAAAGAAAACATGTATTTTATTTCAATAACCCTGGTTTGTATTTGTCAAAATGTTCATTATTGATCATGAAAATAAAGTAGTACTTTTGTTATAGTTATTTTGTGATTTTCAGATTTTTTGAAAACTATTGAACTAAATTAAAAACTTTAGGTAGACTTCTTAGTTAAAAATTTATATATGTACAGTATGTCCACGGAAAAGGTGTTGAATAGGAAAAACTTCTTTATTTTTAATTTTATCGAAAAAAGCTACTCTTAAAAAATTAAAAAAAATTGCTACTTCTTAGAGTAAGATTGAGATAGAATTATTTAACATATTTTATATGCTTGGTTCAGAAAATTGAAAAAACTTTAAATCGTACAAAAGTAAAGTGCATTAATTTAAGAAGATTTGGAAATAAGTTCAAAAGAAAAGGTAGTCTCTAATACCAATTTTCGAAAAAAATAGTCTACTTTTATGTTTTTGTGATTAAATTTATTTTAATCTCAATTTATATTTTTAATAACAATTTTATCAATTTTTTGGTGTAAAGTAAGCATTTTAAGCTGACATTATTACGGCTAATGAATTATAAAAGCGAAGTGTTAATAAATCTTGTCACTATCAACGCTAACTAGTACGAAAATAGGTTGTTAATTTGGAATTAGTTTATTAAAATAATTTTATTTACAAATTAATAAAAGTGAGCCGATGTTTTCGAAAACTGGTATTAGAGACTATCTTTTACTTTTAAACAACTTCTCCTAGTAACTTATTTCTGTATCTTCTCAAATAAATGCACTTTACTCTTGTACCATTTAAAGCTTTTTTACTTTTCTGAACACCGCATATAAAATATGTTAAGTTTTTCTATCCCAATCTTACTCTAATACTTAGCAAAATTTTTTATCAGGAGTATCTTGTTTCAATAAAATTAAAAATAAAAAAGTTTTTTCTATTCAACACTTTTTCCGTGGACATACTGTATATTTAATATTTTTTTATTATTGTATTTTCTATGAAATAAAATAATTTTTAAAGAATTAAATGCTTGTTTTTCAATTAAAAAAAAAAAAATATTTACAGTAATATTTTTAAAACTATTTTTTTCACTAACATGATGATATACAAAATAAGACTAATCACTTATATCAAATCATTTTTATTAAAGGTGTTTGTAAATTTATAATACCACATGCAATGTAAACTACATAATCAAGTTTCCATGCCATTTTTATATCTATACAAGCTTTAGGTTTTAACATTTCAAATTCTCTTAATCTTCCTATTACTCTTTCAATATGTATTCTTAAACTAGCTATTCTTTTACTTAAACGAACTTCTTCTTTTGTACTTTTCTTACTACTTGAAACAGATGGTGGCCTAACTAAAATACAATTTCTTAAATTTAAATCACAATCAATTTGTTTGAATCCCCGATCAGCCATAACTTGGGTATTCGATAACAGTTTATCTAAGTATCCTGATTGTCTCACTATTTCACTATCTGAAGCACGACCTCCAAAACCAATTGAAACAAAATTTACAATACCATCAGGAGTAGAACTTATTAAATATTTTACAGTATTTACTTTTTTATATTCTGACCAAGTCAGAGATTGTTGTTGACTATTTGAGGGTCGTTCTATTTCTATTTCAAAACAGTCAATTATTGACTGGACTGTTGAGTACCTTACTCGAAATGGTATAGGTAAATTCTTCTTAATTAAATGTCCCGGAGGCCAAAATATTAAATTTTTTAAATATGATGCTAATTTTATTACATCTTTTTCAAATGCTCTTGATATAGTAGCTTCACTTACACCAAAATCTAAACCTAGTCTATAGAAAGCATCATTTAACCGTATTTTTTTTAATATTATTAGTATGTTACGATAACTAATATTACTTTCTTGTTCTAATAATTTTATCAAAAAATACATATTCTGCGGTAATCCTAGATAAAATTTTGAATGATTTTCAATAACTAGTTTAGTCCTATTAGCACTCATTTTTCTAAAATGTTCATTTTTTTCATCCAACATTTCATCACCTGATTTTTCTTCATCCGAAGGTAAGGAAACTGAAAATGAAGTACTGCTGTCAGAAGTAATGGCCATCGACGAAGTGGACGAAGATGCTTCTACAAATAACTCATCACTTTGAGAAGATCCTTGAGGTTTTAGCGTAAGGACATTTTCTTGATAATTTGATGGCCCTGCTACTGGTTCTTCAAAGCGTAATTTCTTGGCCACCTTAGAAACATTTGCAATGTTTTCTTCCCTCCTTTTTTTCGCTGAATCAGTTAGCTGGGATATGTCTGGTTGTACCAGTCCTGAATTTAGCCTTGGCAATATATGATCTTTTAATTTGAGTCTTTGACCTAATACCTTATATGCCATCCAATTTTCTGCATCATTTTCCATCTGAAAAAAATAAAATATATATATATATATATATATATATATATATATATATATATATATATATATATATATATATATATATATATATATATATATATATATATATATATATATATATATATATATATATATATATATATATATATATATATATATATATATATATATATATATTATATATATATATATATATATATATATATATATATATATATATATTTTTTAATGTGCCAAATTTTGGAATGAAATAGAATGACTGATTAGAGTTTAGGAAAATATTATCTTTACTTACATCAAAATGATCTTCACAACAAAATATGCCTCCAGATGTTGCCTTTGGCACTTTTTGTCTATTAACAGCCTCACACCATTTTCTTCTTCTGTCTTCACCCTGAGGTACGCTTACGAAAAGTTTTGACGAATTTTTAGTTGTGTTGGAACAACTTGGGACAAAGCAGCTTTTAAATAATTTATCGCTCATGTTGCAAACTCGCAGAAACGTAATAAACACACTATTTCAATAAAAGTAATTACAGCAACTACCAAAACCGAACCACATAAACAAAGAATAACACAATGACATAAACCCATAACCTCTACAAAAGTTGTTCAATCATGCGTCAGTTGTCATTCGGAAAGTCCCGTCGATTGGTCAGAAATGACAGAGGCGGCAAATTTAAAATATTCCGCTTAGTGACGTCACACACTTTAATTTATTTATTACTCGAAAATTAAGCAAAATTGAGCAAAAACAAAAAATACGGGTCTTTTTTTTCGTTTGTAGCTCCTAATAAAATTTAAAAAAAAATTCATGAAACTTCTCCATTGTCTTTTCTTCGATATTCCACTCGTTTAAGATTAAGTTTATATGACTGCATAAATTTTCTGCTGTATGATCTTCATCCATTTCATAACTGCCTAAACAAACACTCACTAATTGATAATTTTCGTCTACAAAATGGCATGTAAGAGTGATATAGGACCTGTTTGCAACGGAAGTCCAGCAGTCCGTTGTACAAGATATAAATATGGCTTGTTTTATTATCACTTCAATAGTTCGTCGAGTTTCGTTGTACAAATCAGGAATTAACTTTTCTGACAAGGTTTTTCTGCTAGGTAATTTATAGCTTGCATTTAAGGCCTCAACAAATTTTTTAAAGCTGTCTTTTTCTACGATATTGTAGGGCATCATTTCTGTACCTACAAAAAAAGCCAGAGTCATGTCAATTTTGGATTGTACCTTTTTTGTCATCGTAAAGCTTTTTATGGATGTTTGTTTGGATTTTGAAGGAGGAACTTGTAATGGAGCTATCTGCGATGAACAAGAAGACGATGCTAATGAGATTTCGTCTTCTTCAGAAGTTTGGATTACGACATTGCTTGGCGACAAAAGAACTTCCATTTCCTCTTGATAACTCGATATTATGACACTAAAAATAGAAGTACCTATTGAAAAATTTAACTTTAAGGGGTTGTTTATTATTATTATTTTTTTTTTGATGGAATAAATTTTCAAAAAAAGCTTGCACAGGTCAATTTTGTTTTATTTTTTTATATAAAAGTGTTTTTTTGGTTTAGCATCCTTCTATCTGTCGTAATATAATGTATGTCTCAAATTGGGCTTAGATATTAAATGAGGAAAGTTTTAGACAATTTAGTTAGTAATTAAATGGTGCGTACAAAACGCTTTTAGAAGCTTAGTTTTTGTTTTAGATATTTTAAAAAACTGAAATGTTATATTTTGAAAAAGTCTCGTAGTTTATTTATCAAAACTTTCAAAATCTGTAAGCACATTTTTGGGACAACTTCTTACGTAAAAAACCCCTGTTTTGCCAGATTATTTTGTTCACAGCCTTTCGGTTTTTCTCGAATCATCAACAATTTTGTTTTTTAAATACAGACGTGTATTTTTTATTTTACTTTTTAAGTGCTTGTTAAGTTCTTAATGCATTGATGTATCGCACTTGTATAAAAAAAAGCAAATTATTTTTGTAAGTATGAAATTTGCATATCTCTCTCTCTAACACGTTAAGCTCTTATAAGAAGTACCGAAAATCAAATAATTATAAACAATTACGACACATCTTTGGTTAAGGGAATTTGAAAGCTCTTATAAACTAAAATAAAAATACAGGCCCGTACAAAAAAAACAAACTTGATAATGGTTCTAAAAAACCGAAACGTTGTGAAAAAAGTTTGATAAGACAGGAGTCAATACCTAGACGGATTTACGGACGTTTTAGAAATTAACAAAACAAAAACAACTTAAACAACAAGAGTAAGCTAGTCTATGCTTAAACCAATAAATAATAATAATAATAATATTGAAGTTTGTATCATGGGACTACATAATAAAATTTACCTTGATTCATCATTGCTTTTTTCAGTATTCTTAGATTTCTCTGCTTGGTTAATTTTTTGTAGCTCAGCAAAAAGAAGTGGGTGTTTTGCCTTCAAATGATTGCGTAAATTGGTAGTGTTACCACAAGACTTGATGGTTTTTTTACAATTTTTACAAATTGAGGTGGCTCCAGACTTATTAAAGTATTGCCAAAGTAAGCTTCTTCCTATAGCTGCTTCCATGTTCCTAAATAGGCAGAATTTAGTTATTAAGACAAATGTTGCACCAAATATTTCTACCGTTGCACATTGTAGTATTTAGGCATTCTAGGTGGATTTATTTAAAGTAGCATTAAAGGCGCCAACCTAGCATAGTAAAGTTGATTTTTATTATTTATTAAGGCTAATAATACAAATAACTTCAAATTTTATAGTTTTTATTTTATAAGTAATTTAAAGGTCTTTATTTCATACTAAAGCCACAGTGCGGCGGATTGGAATAAAGCCTAAGGAGAAGAGATTATATTTGTACATGGTTAGCTTATCTTGTATAAATACCATTATTTTTTTTTATAATGGCCACTCTAAAAACATATTAGTTTCCTTACAGCAAAGGAACTGCATTGTTCTTATACCTAATAACAAAATTTTAATAATTTGGTCCAAATTTATAGACTTACCTCGATTATTTTCTTTATTAAATTGCACAATTTCACTTTGATATAAACGATCAATCAAGCAAAACGACAAGCAATACCTATCAAAAGTCTTTTATGATGTACGCTGCTAAAGCGTCCGAAACGAATAGCTCTAAAATGATAAGAGAATGTAATTCTCAGTTCTCAGACTTGCCGCAGCGCAACTACTACTCAAAGCCTCGACAAAGCCATCTTTTTGTGGCTATTTGCCGCTAAGCTTTATGTTATACCGACGCGACGCCTTAGTAACAACACCGAATAATAAAAAATATCCAAATGATCTTATTATATTACTTATTATACCTATATGTAGAACGTTTGTTTTATGTGTGGAGTTTACGTAGGTATAGGTAAAACGATTAGGTAATTAAAAGTTGTTTTTAAAAACATGTTTATTTATTGTTTACAAAAGAAGTAAAGTACAAGATTTTTCTATTTCTATTTTATTAATCTATTTCTATTTTTCACTTAAATGGATAAGTAGATCTTAAAAACTGATAATCACCATACCACAATTTAATTAATTAATCGGATAATTAATCGATTAATCAATTAATCGATATTCGATTATTTGAAAAAATAATAATCGGACAATCGATTAATCGATTGAAAATCGATTAATCGATTAATCAATTTAATCGATTAATCGATTTTCGATTATTTGAAAAAATAATAATTGGCCAATCGATTAATCGATTAATCGATTGATAATTGATTAATCGATTTTTTTTCCCACCCCTAAGTATGAGTCAATGTTTGCCTATTAGTGATTTTTCTTGGTTGACTACTGAAGAAATTGATTCTCTTGATATTATGTCGATAGCAGATGATGCTGACTATGGGTATGTCTTGGAGGTAGATATTAATTACCCTAAAAATTTACATGCAAAACACAATGAACTTCCATTTTTGGCTGAAAATATTTGTCCACCTGCTTCCAAACAAAAAAAATTAATTTGTAATTTAAATAAAAAAGTGAAATATATAATTCATTACCGAAATGTTAAACAAGCCATTAAAAACGGATTGCAATTAATTAAATTTCATAGAGCCATTAAATTTAAACGATCACCATTTTTGAAACCATAGATAGATTTGAATACCGAGATTCGAAGTAATTCTAAAAATAAATTAGAGAAAGATACATACAAATTATTTAATAATGCAATTTATGGCAAATCCCTAGAAAATATTGATAAACGTGTGGATATTAGATTTATAACGAATTGGAAAAATATTGCAAACAAGCAAGGTGCTAAAACCTTAATAGGTAAACCAAATTATAAAAAATTGTTTAGTTTTTAATGAAAATTTAGTTGCAATCCAACTAGAAAGAGTAAAAGTCACTTACAATAAACCAGTTTATGTTGGATTCTCAGTCTTGGAATTATCAAAAACTGTATTATATGATTTTTATTACGATTACATTAAAAACAAATATGAAGGCAAAGCAATTTTGTTATATACTGATACAGATAGCTTGATTCTACAAGTTGAAACGAAAAATTTTTATAAAGACATTCAGGAAAATTTAGATAAATTTGATACTTCTAATTATATTGAAAACAATATTCATAATATATCTAAAAATAAAACGGTATTAGGACGTATGAACGATGAGTTTGCAGGTCAACCAATTTCAAGTTTTTTTGGTACAGTGCAAAAACTTACTGTGTTAATTTTAAAAATAAAACTGAAAAGAGAGCAAAGGGAGTGAAAAAATACGTTATCAATAATTCAATAACCAAACAAGATTATAAAGATGTAGTTGAGAGTTCTGAAACCAAATTTAGAAAAATGAATATATTTCATTCAATCCTGCATGATATGTTTACACAAGTAAAAAATAAAGTTGCGTTGTCTCTTAAAGATGATAAGAGATACATAATTCCAGGTTGTTTCAGAACCTTAGCTTGGGGGCATACATATTGATATTTTGGAAAATAAATATAACGGTGATGATGAAAAAGTTGATGATACAATTCAAATTCTTAAAAACATAGTTTTTGACCAGTATAAAACATAAGACAAAGGAAAAAAATATTTATTTTAAAAATGATGTTGGTACCAGCAGGAGTATTATTTCCCTTTGCATTTGTTAATAATACTTTGTTCATACAAGTTGATCCTAATGTTCGAGAAGTCTTTATTTGTCTATCTGTTAATAATGTTAATAATTCTAGTTGGCCATCAACATGGAAAAAAATGACTTTTAATTAATATTAATTGAACTTAGACAGTAGATAATATACATTTAAAATTAGTGACGATATTATAAGCAACTCTTTTATTGTACAGTATAAGTTAAGATTATATTATTTTAACAGAACATATGTAGAATCAAACGTATGGAATCAGTTGTACAGAAAACTATGTACTGAATGTAATTTAAGCACCTGTATAATATTTGTTATTATATTTTTCAAATTGTTCATAAGTCTATTGATGTTTATTATGTATAAAGCATATATGCATTATAAATAAAATATTGGTTCATTGAAAAAATGTTTTATTAATAACAGTTTTTATAATTATATAATAATTTAACATTCGCCAGGACACAATGCCAAGGTTGAATATTTTGATGAAAATAACATTTTGGTATTTTCTTAAATTTGCTTAATTTTGGTTGATTGGTTATGGGAATATTGTAAATGTTTTCTTCATTCAAAAACTTTTTAAAAAAGTCTGTCGTTTGATTCCCCTTCACATAAATTTTAGGCGACTTGTAATATTTCAACAAATTCTTTAAAATATCACCAATTTCATTTAGTTCTATATTTCCTGACTCCCATTCTAATCCATGATACTCTTCAGCCCAGATAACCAGCTTGATATCATCACCAGATAACATATTTCTGTTGAATGGAGGTTTAAACAGAAAGTTTGAACAACGAATTCCATCATAAACTGCTAATTCTTTTGAAATATATCCAAAGGAACTATTATATCCTTGAATATCAATAAAAATATCTAAACCGAGCTCGGTCATGGTCAGTCACTTTCTGATAGTTAAAAATTAAAATTTGTATTCTTATTCCCCCTACCCATCATTGCACCCCACTATTTTTTAATTGTTATATAAGCAATGGTTCTATAGACATTGTGTTTATAAACTTTGCTCACATATCTCAAACATGTACCAATCTTACAACAACCAACAATCGAAGAAGCATGAAGGGTTTAGTAATAAACAAAAATATGCTCTGCTCAATGAATCTTTGTACTACATAAACAAATCAAAATCTAAGTGGGTTAGTGTTAGACTTTCCTTGGAGAGACTACATTTTTATTTTCTATTAGGACCATGTCTCCGATTTTATAATTATAGCTATTGCATCTTTTATTGGAGTTTATACGCTTAGTTTTTGAAACAATTAAGTTATTTCTTGCATCGTTCCATGCAGTCTGCAATCTAAATTTCAACTCAAATGGGTAGTCCTCAAAATTATAAATAGGATCGATTTGATTAGTAAGGTTTGACGGGATTTTGCTTATTTTACCAAATACAAGCTCGTATGGTGTATAGCGTGTTGAGGTGTTTACCGTGTTGTTATATGAAAAACACCAATACGATACCCAATCGCTCCAATTACTTTCTTTATATTTTGACAATTGCATACGCAAATACGCACCCAAATGTTTATGTGAGTTTTCCAGACCTCCAAGCGTTTCATGATGGTATGCTGTAGAATTTAACTGTTGGATCCCTAATAGTTTACAAGCTTCTTTAAACGTGCTAGACATAACTTCCAAACCTTGGTCCGTTAGGATTTCACAAGGTATCCCATATCGTAGTATAAAATTTTCTACGAATGCCTTTGCTACCGTTTTAGCTTCCTTATCCTCTATTGGATATCCTTCCACAAACTTTGTTAATACGCACTGAAGCGTCAAAATGTATTTTTTATTTTGGCTATCTCAGGTAGAGGGCCTACAAGGTCAAGTACAACCTTTTCGAATGCCGATTTAGCCGTACTTGTTATTACCATTGGTACCTTCTTCGGATTTGAATGCTTATACCTTTGGCAATTATCACAGTTTTTGACAAAGTGGCTTACGTCTCCTTTGAGACCTGCCCAAAAATATCGTTTCCTTATATTGTTGTGCATGCGTTGTACACCGCATGACCACCCGTTGGTAACGTGTGAAAATCATTTAAGATTATATGTCTTAATTTTTTATCTGTTATACGTTCCGCATCCCGAACTATATTTATTTTTATAGTCAGTTCTAACATATGCGATTTACATTTACTTAGTAAATTTAAAAATTCTGCACTTTCTGTATTTCTTAATATATATATTTCCGGAATATTATTTTCTATGCACCATTTGTCCAGATGTCTCAACGATGTACCTAAGTCATACGCTGATCGACTGTTCTGGTAAAAATACATAGTTTGTGAATTCACATTGTAAATAAAATTATCACAGTACTGGTAAAATTGCAATTTTTAAGTTTTGCAAACTCTGTTTTAGACACTACTTTTAATTCAATCGTGTCATTGGGACGTTTTAAAACCTCGGCTACAACAGGGTGATCAAGCCTATCGCCTCCGGTCTGTACGTCTTTTGTCTCCACGGTTGTGGTTAGTTCTGGTTTTGACACAAAACCCGCTCTATCTCTAACTTGTGCTCTAGTTAACACATTCACACTCTCACATATTTTTTCATTCATTTCTTTTAAGTCTTTAGATTCTATAACTATACGCGATAGTGCGTCTGCTGTCACATTTTCCGAACCTTTGACATAATGCACCGTAAAATCGTACCCTTCTAATACTAACCTAAATTTCGTTAATCTGCTTGACGGATTTGTCAAATTAAATAAATAAATTAACGGACGATGGTCGGTTAAGATTTTAAACTTTCTGGCATAGAGATATGGCCTGAAATGCTTTACTGCCCACACTATTCCGAGTAATTCTTTCTCCACCGTCGCATAAAGCCTTTCTGCCTTATTTAATGTTCTGGAAGCAAAGGCGACCGGTCTGTCATTTGAATTTGAAAAAACCGCACCTAATGCGTATCCGCTAGCATCTGTTCTGAGCACAAACTCGTTTTCTTCTGAAAAATCTGGATATTGCAACAAGGGAGGCTTTGCCAACGCCTGCCTTAGTGTCTCGAATGCATGTTTACACTCGTCTGTCCACTGAAAAGTTTTGCCTTTACGACTCAGACTATTTAACGGTTGGGCTATTTCTGCAAAATTCCTAATGAACTTCCTATAGTAATTAGCAAATGCGACAAATTGCTTTACCTCCTCTGTAGTTTTTGGAACTGGATAATCGACCATAGCTCGAATTTTTTCTGGGTCTGGTGAAACACCATCTGCCGATATGATATGTCCTAGATAGAGAATTTCCTTCTTTAAGAACTCGCATTTTCTCGGATTAAGCTTTAAGTTTACTTTCCTGAGTCTCTGAAAAACTTTTAGCAAATTCCTGTTATGATTTTGTAAAGACAATTAGATCGTCTAAGTAGACAAAGCATGATTCATAGTTTAATCCAGCCATTGTCACTGTCATGAGCCTGGAGAATGCACTTGGGCTAATTTTTAGACCCATAGGCAATCTTTTCATCTGGAATTGTCCTCTCTCTCTCATAAATGCTGTGCACGGTCGGCTTTTAGGATGTAACTGTACCTGGTAGTATCCTTGCGCTAAGTCTAAATGAGAAAAATATATTGCTCCGGACAAGGAGTCCAAAATCTCAGTAATGTTTGGCAATGGAAACTTTTCGTCATCCCTTAACTTTTTATTGAGCATCCTGTAGTCAATCACTACCCTATGTGACTTAACACCATTACTATCTGCTTTTTTCGGCACAATTAGCAAGGATGAAGACCATTCCGACCTTGTTTCCTCAATGATGCCTTTTCGTAACATTTCGCCGATTTGTTTATGCCTCTTTTTGTGCATGTGGTAATCTGTGTAATGGCTTGATATATACAGGTTGTGCATCTTCTTTTAGCCTTATTTTTTGCTGATAGGCATTGGTTATTGTTAAAGGATCTTCCTCCAAGTGAAAAATGTCTGCATACTTAACACAAATGCTATGGATGCACAGGTTGTGCATCTTCTTTTAGCCTTATTTTTTGCTGATAGGCATTGGTTATTGTTAAAGGATCTTCCTCCAAGTGAAAAATGTCTGCATACTTAACACAAATGCTATGGATTGAGTCACTTTCCTCGATATTTGCTGAAGGTGTCTGTATCAGATTAAGCACTTTTTCTACCCTTTGGACCGATATCTCACTTTTTTCAAACTTGCATACATCGTAATCTGTTAGTTTATTTAGCTTTGGCTGAAAATTTTTACCCTAACTTCTCGTTCGTTTACATTCATTATCCGTACCGGAATTTCGTTATTTTCTGGTTTTACTAAGGTACTTGCTACAATTACTCCCTCACATATTAAATCATTCATCACAACGCATTCATCTCTTTCATCCGTGTAACAATATTTAATTATTTCGCATCTCGGGGGAATAATAGTATAATAATCATATTTGGATTGTAGTGGCACTACATTTTGTATCCCATTCTTATTTTTTAAAGAAATTGAAAATGTTTCGTAATTAATTATTGCTGAATATTTAGAAAGAAAATCTACACCTAATACATGATATACAATAAAATGAAAATCGAAATTTTTTACGACAACAAACTCATTGGAAAAATTTTCATTCTTAATTGAAAAATTAATTTCTGTGGTACCGATAGATAATGTGGATCCGGCTATTCCTTGTATTTTCAGTTTTTTTCTAGTGTCTACTATTTCATTATTAATTAAAGAGTTCTCAAAAATACAAGAAATACTCGCTCCTGAATCAATTAGAAACAATAATATTCTTCCATTATAATTAACACTTATGTAATTTAAGGCGTTTATATTGTAACTTGATATCTTGTTATTTTCGTGGGTCACGAAAAAACTGCCTTACGTTTGAACTTGAATTATCGGTTGTAGCGCTACTGTAAGCACAATAAACCCGGTTCGCCGGTCTGTTTCGACCTTGCCCATGGTAATGACCGCGACCTCGGTTCTGATTACATTGTGTGTAGCTGTTGTTTTTATTATTGGTTCCCTTTTGGTAATTTAGATTATCGGCCTTTGGGTTTAGCCTATAATTATCAAAGGGGCGATAATTATTTTTGTTACCTCTTTCCTGGCCATGTGGCCTGTAATTAAAGTTTTTGAGCCTTCCATGTGAAACACACTAGACTGAGGGTGTTTTGTTAGCTCCTCTTCCCTAGCTGCTAACACTGCGTCTTTTAAGTTTTGGTAATTCCTGGCCTTTACTATAGTCCTTAGTTCGTTACTCCTAAGTCCATTTGCAAAAGCGTTTACTGCAATTTTCTCGTTTATCCCTCGCAACACTCCCATTGCGGCTGTATTATTATCGGCCTGCGCTATCGTTAGATCGACCAATAGTGTCTCGATCAACTTTGCGTAATCGTCGATACTTCTGCCGTCTTGTCTTGCGTTATGTAATTGTGTCGATAAAACTGCTGGTGATTTTTTCGTTAACAACCGGTTTTTTATATCCCCTACTAGCTGTTCCACTGTACCATACGAATTCTCTAACCTTAGTTTTGCATTTTGCGTTAATTTTGTTTTTAAAACGTAATTAATCAATAAGGTTTGCCCATTATTGTCGATAAGACTGCTATATAACTCAATTGCGTCAACTAACTGTTTAGTGCTATTTTCCGTGTTATCCATAGATGGTAACAAAGATGCCGCTGTTCTTAAATCAAATTTTTCCGCCATATTTATTTCCTCGGTATTACTATTATTTTTTAATTGTTCAGTTGGGTTATCTCCCTTAACCAGATCTTTTAGTCTTTCGTTCAGGAGAGAACGCGATTTAAAAAGGTGAGATTCAATAGCTTTGTTATAATCTGAATATGATTTTTTAAGATTTGGGTCGTCAATAGCAGATGCTTGGACCTCTTTTTGTATATTATTAACTTATTTTCTAACTTCCTACTTCTAGAATTAAATTATTTACTATCTAACTAAGTCTATTCGGCGTTCTTTTGGCTCTTTTTATAATGTCGCACAATTTAACTGTATATGTTTTTTAGCGAATTAAATACCATAATATTGTAATAAAATTTAAAAAATAATAATTTCCAGACTAATAAAATGTTCGGGGCGTTTAAAAGCGTCGAGCAAACCTTTTTTCTAATTTCATTAAATTGGTATAGAGTTTAAGTTACCCAAAATCAAAATATTTTTCTAAATTGTTTACTTCTTGAAATCAATTCTAAAAACCTAATAAATTTTTTGGGAATAAAAGGATATTTTAAAAATAAAATTTTTTAAATTTAAAAAAACTTTTGAATTAAAAACATACCTTAATAATTTTTAATTAAAAAAAAAAATTCAAAATTTTTTTGGCTTTTTTTTCCGAATTTTTTTTATTTTTTTTAAGAAAATAAAAAAAACCAAATTTTAAATTTTTAAAACAATAAAAAACTTGGGCAAAAATTTACTTTTTTTAAAATAAAAATTTTAAAAAATTTTTTTCTTCCTTTTGGGGTTACAGAAATTTTTTTTTTGGGTCAAAATCAAATTAAAAATTTTTTTTATTTTTTTTTCGTCTTATTAAAAAAAAAATTTAATAAAAAAAACTTTTTTCCTAAGAAAAAAAAAAGTTTATTTTTTTTTACAATGACCACAACTAACCACAATAGGCAAGTAATCCACTAAAATTATTATTTTATATTCACAATTATTTCGTGGGAACAAAAAACAATAATAGATAGAATTAAGTTTAGCTTAAAATATCAAATCATATTATTTACGTGTTTTAAAACCTTAAGTTGTTAAAAAATCAAACCAAGAAGAACAAACCCAAAGGACTGTATTATATGTGTATTAATTTTTCCCCTTTTTTAAGTTTTAGGGGCCTCGTACAAATGCGATAGCGATACTCGGTTTGTCGATATCTCAAAAAATGCGGTTTTGCAAAAAATCTGGGGGGTAGCGCGACGGCGCAAAGCCCTGTTTCCTACCGTATTTAGAATTGTCCCCCTCATCGTTTTCCTTTGTCCGCTTCATACCCGTCGGTAGAAAAATCCAAAGTTGATGTTTAAAAGCCCTTCTAAATAGTATCCGATTCGAACGAAAATGAATGCATTGTATGCGAAAGGGTCAATAATACAAAGATCCATCAAAAAATCGCCAACTTTCTAAAGATAAAATTCTTAAGGTTACCGAAATCGACCAAAATAACTCTTTTATTTACTACTAACTAGCCCATTTTGAGTCTAAAACCGATAGTACTTACGGTGCTCTTTAATTAAGGTTCCATGAAAAAATGTGGGAAATCTACAAACGTTTCGGAGATAAAGTCGATTCAAGCATTTCTGGGTTGGAGAAATTTTTATTTATTATTTTTTTTTAATTGCCCAAAAGTCACCGAAAATAACCAGTGAGTCGTTTAACCCCATTGACTAAACTGGTTCCGCAGGTTTTTTGGGTGGAGTCATCGGTTGTCGCAAAATCCACTTACTACTACTACTAACAAATTTTTGAAAAATGTAAATATTAAAAAATGTTGAGAATGTTGAAAACCAAAACCAACCAGAACCAACCAAAAGTCACCGAAATTAACAAGTGATTCGTTTTTGCCTGTACCCCACCCAGCGTCCTTTAAAAAATAATTTTTTCGAATATTTTACCAAAAAAATATCGTGAAATTTCGGGCTTTATAAAAATGCGTATTTGTTGTAATTTGTTAGAGATACTACGGTAAATTTTAAAGTATACCTAATTAATTTATAAGATTTTAAGAATTGTTTAATAATTTTTGTATTATGAAGGATATTTAAAACTAACTCTCTTCTAAAGTGAAACTTTTTTTAAAAAATAATTGATTTGGGCTAACCTAAAGTCCATTTTTTTATTGTTTTTTGTTCCCACGAAATAGATTTGAATACAAAAAAACTCTCTTCTAAAATTTAAACTTTTTAAAAAATAATTGATTTGGGCTAACCTAAAGTCTATCTCTTATTGTTTTTGTTCCCACGAAATAGATTTGAATATAAAATAATAATTTTAAAAAGGATTATTTGCCTATTGTGGTTAGTTGTGGTCAGTTGTAGTAACTTGTCTAGATAAAAAGGTATATAATAATTTTTAATAAGACGAAAAATAAAAAAATAATTTAATTTTAACCAAAAATTTCTGTATAAAAGGGGGAAAAAAAAAGGGTTTTTTTCATGTAATTTTTGCAAATTTTTTTTTTTTTTTAAACAATTTGTTTTATTTTTTTTAATAAATATAATCGGAAAAGCAAAAAATCAAAAAAAAATTTTTTTAAAGATAAAAAAATTAATTTAGTATCTTTATTCATTTATTAGGTTTTTAAAAATTTTATTTCCAACTAACCATCATTAAAAAAATAAACAATTTTAGAAAAATATTTTGATTTTGGATAACTTAAACACTATTTTAAATTTTTTTTTGTTTTCACAAGTCACTCTGTTAAAAAAATTTTAATTTTCTTGAATTGTTTGCTAATTTTTATAGGGCAAGAAAGTAATAAAAACACTAAAAATTCTAGGATAAAATTTAATTTTTAAATAAGTAATTTTTTTTTAATTTATTATTTTTTTCAATTTAAACAAAGCATTTTGGGTTAAGTAACTTAAAATTATTAAGCAGAGACTGACATTTCCTTGAATATATTTTTTAATTTTCACCCCCCTTTCCCAATTACTTTTTTAAAAAAATTCAAAATTTTTTCATTTGGTAAAGAAAACTTTTTAAAAAAAAATTAAATTTTTTTGCCTTTCTGATCTTATTTCGTAATTTGTTAAAAACTACGGAAAATTTTTAAAAAAAGTATACCTAATTAATTTAAAGTTTTAAAATTGTTTAAAATTTTTGTATTATGAAGGAATTTAAAATAATTTTTCAAATTGAAACTTTTAAAAAAATAATTATTTATAACCTAAAGTTATTTTTATTTTTTTTGCCCCAAAAAGGAAAAAAATTAAAAATTTGTATTTTTCCCTATTTGGTTTTGTTTTTAAATTTGCAGAAAAAAAGTTTTTAATAAGCGAAAAAAAAGAAAAATTTGTTTTTAACCCAAAAATTTTCTTAAAAGGGGGGGTTTTAAGGAGTGCTCCCAGGAAAGGGACTTAGCCAAACCCCTTGTCGTCTTTTATGATAAAAACAAGGAAAAACTGATCGAAGGTATGTCGGGAAAACCCTGACAGAGAGGCCCTCCACAAAAAACCCAAAATGCCTATCAGCAAAAAAACATGCGAATCTGCTCATCATCAACTGGTGACCGTTAGAACTCCAAAACAAGGAAATCGCACTTGCTGCATTTCGACATTGGGGGAGTTTTGATCGAACCTCCTTCAACTCAATGGGCCCCGGGTCTTGCCAGCATAATGTTAACGACACCATTTGTAGGTGGATAAACAACATGTTACTTGGCAGACGAGCGCAAGCAACGTTATTCAGCGAAACAAGGAGGTGTCAGTGGCAAAGGTCCCACGGGGGGGTTCCCCCCCCTACTGGGGATATGGTTGTTGACGAACTCCTGGTGGAACTGAATAATAATGGCTTCTAACCCGGGGGGATGCGGATGACATCACTATACTTGTCGGGGGAAGCATAACAAAACAACCCCCGGAGCTTATGAAAAAGGGGATGAGAATTGTGGAGGGATGGTGAAAAGGAAAACCTTACTGTTAATCCGGCAAAACTGCGCTAATACCCTTCACTAGACAAGGAAGCTGGATGATTTAAAATCTCCTATTCTTCGGTACCACACTCGGCTATGTTCAGGAGGTAAAGTACCTTGGATTAACTCTGGATTCTAAGGTAACCTGGAATCCACATATGCAGAATGTGATTAATGGGCAAAATGGCTCTAATGGCTAAAAAAGCTGTGGGGAAGAATTGGGGGGTTTTAGCCACGCATAGTACACTGGTTGTACACTGCTGTGGTAAGACCCATGATAACCTACGGTTCAACTATCTGGTGGCCAAAAAAAAAAACAGAGAAAAAAGTGGAGTTATAAACTCCGCGACTACATTTCTGTATAACGGGGGCAAAGAAACTCCAACTGCAGCCATGGGAAAACCCCACTAAGCCTTCCCCCCTTGGTAAATTTTAAGGCGGAGGCGAGGATTGGGGGATACAGGTAAATGTAACGGAATGGTGTCGGGTGCCCCCAGGACAACCGAATAACGAGCAGTATCACAAACCCAATATTTGAGTGGGGGGGATACAATGCCAAAACGGAAAGTAAAACAACCAAAAAAACCCATTACCGGGGCGGATGAGCGATCTCCCGGTCGTCTCGGAAGTTGGTTTGGTATACCGAGGATCCAAACTGACAATGGAGCCGGCGCAGGAAAAATGGATGACCCCCCGGTTCAATCTTATCCCCGGGGAAAATGCCACCAGGCGGAAATATATCCATTGAACTTTGTCTGCGAGAGCGAGGGGAGAATGGGGAGGGACATTACTATCTTCTTGATAGTCAACGGCCTAAAATTTGGCATCCCAACAAGTCAACTCAAGGTTGGTTTGGGGAAATGTCTGCAATGCCTCCAAACCTGGCTAACCCAAAAAAGTTAATTTTGGGTGCCAGGACACAGGGGGAAAACAGGGCAATGAAAACAGACTCCCCAAAAGGGGCTCCGCAGCAAGTTTGTGGGTCCTGAACCTTTTTTTGGAAAAAAAGCCCGGTTGTGGCTCTATCGGTGGATTCAAACACAACATCAGTCATACTGGCCCTTCCGGCAAAATCACAGTAAATAATGCGGCCACCATCGAAAGATTGACAAGTGAATACTAAAACTAAAAAGGAATCAGATTAGGATAGTGACAGGATTAATAACCGGACACTGCACCCAAGAAAACATATGCACACTATGGGCATCTATAGAGAAGAACCCATTTGCAGACTATGTGACGAAGAGGAAGAGACAGCCTCTCACATCATATATGAGTGCCCTGCACTTACATACTGGAGAACAAATCAAAACCTCATGGTGGACACTAACCACCAGGAGGTTGGAGACCAGAAAAGAACAGTAAAAGGGCTACTACACCTGTCTAAGGTGTCAAACCTTTTAACTGAAAAAAAAACACAAGAGATACAACAAGCCCTGTAGGCTGCAGTGTCAGGCGGACAAAACCTCAACTTTGTATTTACTTTATCAATCATAATCAATCAATCAATTTTTTTAGATAAAAAGATTAATTTAGTATCCTTTATTCATTTATTAGGTTTTTAGAATTGATTTCTAACTAACCATCATTAAAAGTAAACAATTTTAGAAAAATATTTTAATTTTGGATAACTTAAACACTATTTATTATTATTTTTTTTTCTCCCAAGTCACTTGCTGTTAAAAAATTATAATTTTCTTGAATTGTTTGCTAATTTTTATATGGGCAAGTAATAAAAACATAAAAAATTTTAGAATAAGACTTTAATTTTTTAAATAAGTATTTTTTTTTAATTTATTAGTTTTTTCAATTTAAACAAAGCATTTTGGGTTAAATAATTAAAATTATTAAGCAGAGACTGACTATTTCCTTGAATATATCTTTTAACTTCTCATGCCCCCTTTCCAATTACTATTTTTAGAAAAAAATTCTAACATTTTTCATTTAGGTCAAGAAAACTTAAAAACTTATTTAAAAAAAAGTTAATTAATTTATGCCTTTCTGATCTTATTTCGTAATTTGTTAGAGATACTACGGTAAATTTTAAAAGGTATACCTAATTAATTTATAAGATTTTAAGAATTGTTTAATATTTTTTTATTATGAAGGATATATAATAATATTATGGATTATTTGCCTATTGTGGTTAGTTGTGGTCAGTTGTAGTAACTTGTCTAGATAAAAAGGTATATAAATATTTTTAATAAGCGAAAAATAAAGAATAATTTGATTTTAACCAAAAAATTTCTGTACAAAAGAGGAAAAAAAAAGGGTTTTTTTCATGTAATTTTTTTCAATTTTTTTTTTTAAACAATTTGTTTTATTTTCTTAATAAATATAATCGGAAAAGCAAAAATTAGATTCTTTTTAATAAAATTATAAGTATTTTAATCAATTTTTTTAGATAAAAAATTAATTTAGTGTCCTTTATTCATTTATTAGGTTTTTAGAATTGATTTCTAACTAACCAACATTAAAAGTAAACAATTTTAGAAAAATATTTTGATTTTGGATAACTTAAACACTATTTATTATTATTTTTTGTTCTCACAAGTCACTTGCTGTTAAAAAATTATAATTTTCTTGAATTGTTTGCTAATTTTTAAATGGGCAAGTAATAAAAACACTAAAAATTCTAGAATAAGACTTTAATTTTTTAAATAGGTAATTTTTTTTTTAATTTATTATTTTTTCAATTTAAACAAAGCATTTTGGGTTAAGTAACTTAAAAGTATTAAGCAGAGACTGACTATTTCCTTGAATATCTTTTAACTTCATCCCCTTTCAATTACTATTTTGAAAAATTCTACATTTTCATTTAGGTAAGAAAACTTAAAATTTATTAAAAAAAGTAATTTTTGCCTTTCTGATCTTATTTCTAATGTTAGAATACTAGGTAAATTTTAAAAGTGTACCTAATTAATTTATAAGTTTTAAGAATTGTTTAATTATTTTTGTATTATGAAGGATATTTAAAAATAACTCTCTTCTAAAGTGAAACTTTTTTTAAAAAAAAATTGATTTGGGCTAACCTAAAGTCTATCTCTTATTGTTTTTTTCCCACGAAATAGATTTCAATATAATATAATAGTTTTAGTGGATTATTTGCCTATTGTGGTTAGTTGTGGTCAGTTGTAGTAACTTGTCTAGATAAAAAGGTATATAAATATTTTTAATAAGACGAAAAATAAAGAATAATTTGATTTTAACCAAAAATTTCTGTACAAAAGGGGGAAAAAAAAGGTTTTATTCATGTAATTTTTGCTATTTTTTTTTTTTTTTAAACAATTTGTTTTATTTTCATAATAAATATGTCTTAATTTTTTATCTGTTATACGTTCCGCACCCCGAACTATATTTGTTTTTATAGTCAGTTCTAACATATGCGATTTACATTTACTTAGTAAATTTAAAAATTCTGCACTTTCTGCATTTCTTAATATATATATATTTCCGGAATATTATTTTCTATGCACCATTTGTCCAGATGTCTCAACGATGTACCTAAGTCATACGCTGATCGACTGTTCTGGTAAAAATACATAGTTTGTGAATTCACATTGTAAAAAAAAAAATTACCACAGTACTGGTAAAATTGAAATTTTTTTAAGTTTTGCAAACTCTGTTTTAGACACTCTTTTAATTCAATCGTGTCATTGGGACTTTTTTAAAACCTCGGCTACAACAGGGTGATCAAGCCTATCGCCTCCGGTCTGTACGTTTTTTGTCTCCAGGGTTTGTGGTTAGTTCTGGTTTTGACACAAAACCCGCTCTATCTCTAACTTGTGCTCTAGTTAACACATTCACACTCTCACATATTTTTTCATTCATTCCTTTTAAGTCTTTAGATTCTATAACTATACGCGATTTTTGGTCTGCTGTCACATTTTCCGAACGTTTGACTTGCCCGTAAAATCGTACTCCCCTAATACTAACCAAAAATTTCGTTAAACTGCTTGACGGATTTGTCAAATTAAATAAATAAATTAACGGACGATGGTCGGTTAAAATTTTAAACTTTCTGGCATAGAGATATGGCCTGAAATGTTTTCTGCCCACACTATTCCGAGTAATTCTTTCTCCACCGTCGCATAAAGCCTTTCTGCCTTATTTAATGTTCAGGAAGCAAAGGCGACCGGTCGGGTAATTTTGAATTTGACAAAACCGCACCTAATGCTAGCATCTGTTCTGAGCACAAACTCGTTTTCTTCTGAAAAATCTGGATATTGTAATAAGGAAGGCTTTGCCAACGCCTGCCTTAGTGTCTCGAATGCATGTTTACACTCGTCTGTCCACTGAAGAGTTTTGCCTTTACGACTCAGACTATTTAGCGGTTGGGCTATTTCTGCAAAATTCCTAATGAACTTCCTATAGTAATTAGCAAATGCGACAAATCGCTTTACCTCCTCTGTAGTTTTTGGAACTGGATAATCGACCATAGCTCGAATTTTTTCTGGGTCTGGTGAAACACCATCTGCCGATATGATATGTCCTAGATGAAGAATTTCCTTCTTCCCAAGGAACTCGCATTTTCTCGGATTAAGCTTTAAGTTTGCTGGAGTCTCTGAAAAACTTTTAGCAAATTCCTGTTATGATTTTGTAAAGAGTTACCAAAGACAATTAGATCGTCAAACCAGACAAAGCGTTCTTAGTTTAATCCAGCCATTGTCACTGTCATAGCCTGGAGAATGCACTTGGGCTTTTTAGACCCATAGGCAATCTTTTCATCTGGAATTGTCCTCTCTCTGTCATAAATGCTGTGCACGGTCGGCTTTTAGGATGTAACTGTACCTGGTAGTATTATCCTTGCGCTAAGTCTAAATGAGAAAAATATATTGCTCGGACAAGGAGTCCAAAATCTCAGTAATGTTTGGCAATGGAAACTTTTCGTCATCCCTTAACATTGAGCATCCTGTAGTCAATCACTACCCTATGTGACTTAACCATTACTATCTGCTTTTTTCGGCACAATTGTAGGATGAAGACCATTCCGACCTTGTTTCCTCAATGATGCCTTTTCATGGCATTTCGCCGATTTGTTTATGTATTTCCTCTTTTTGTGCATGTGGTAATCTGTATGGCTTGATATATACAGGTTGTGCATCTTCTTTTAGCCTTATTTTTTGCTGATAGGCGATGGTTACTGTGCTATGGATTGAGTGTCACTTTCCTCGATATTTGCTGAAGGTGTCAGTATCAGATTAAGCACTTTTTCTACCCTTTGGACCGATATCTCACTTTTTTCAAACTTGCATACATCGTAATCTGTTAGTTTATTTAGCTGGCTGAATTTTTTACCCTAACTTCTCGTTCGTTTACATTCATTATCGTGTACCGAATTTCGTTATTTTCTGGTTTTACTAGGTACTTGCTACAATTACTCCCTCCACATATTAAATCATTCATCACCTTTTTTATTCATCCCTCTTTCATCATTAACAATATTTAATTATTTCGCATCTCAGGGAATAATAGTATAATAATCATATTTGGATTGTAGTGGCACCTGTTTTGTATTCTATTTTTACTTATTTTAAAGAAATTGAAAATGTTTCGCGTAATTAATTATTGCTGAATATTTAGAAAGAAAATCTAAAGTAAATACTTCCTGTATATGAAAATCAAGTACACGACAACAAACTCATTAGAAAAATTTTCGTGGGTCTGAAAAAACTGCCTTACGTTTGAACTTGAATTTTCGGTGGTAGCGCTACTGTAAGCACAATAAAGCCCGGTTCGCCGGTCTGTTTCGACACCCATGGTAATGACCGCGACCTCGGTTCTGATTACATTGTGTAGCTGTTGTTTTTATTATTGGTTCCCTTTTGGTAATTTAGATTATTGGCCTTTGGGTTTAGCCTATAAGTATCAAAGGGGCGATAATTATTTTTGTTACCTCTTCCTGGCCATGTGGCCTGTAATTAAAGTTTTGGCGCTGCATATGACACACTAGACTGAGAATTGTTTTGTTGGCTCCTCTTCCCTAATAGCTGCTAACACTGCGTCTTTTAAGTTTTTGGTAATTCTGGCCTTTACTATAGTCCTTAGTTCGTTACTCCTAGTCCATTTGCAAAAGCGTTTACTGCAATTTTCTCGTTTATCCCTCATAACACTCCATTGCGGCTGCCATTATTATCAGCCATAGCTATCGTTAGATCGACCAATAGTGTCTCAACTTTGCGTAATCGTCGATACTTCCACTTACTTGTCTTGCGTTATGTAATTGTGTCGATATCGCTGCTGGTGATTTTTCGTTAACAACCGGTTTTATATCCTACTAGCTGTTCCACTGTACCATACGAATTCTCTAACCTTAGTTTTGCATTTGCGTTAATTTTTGTTTTTAAAACGTAATTAATCAATAAAGGTTTCTTATTATTGTCGATAAGACTGCGCTACTTATAACTCAATTGCGTCAATTAACTGTTTTAGTGCTATTTTCCGTGTTATCCATAGATGGTAACAAAGATGCCTTGTTCTTAAAATCAAATTTTCCATATTTATTTCCTCAGTATACTATTATTTTTAATTGTTCAGTTGGGTTATCTCCTTAACCAGATCTTTTAGTCTTTCGTTCAGGAGAGAACGCGATTTAAAGGTGAGATTCAATAGCTTTATTATAATCTGAATATAGTTTTAGGTTTAGGTCGTCAATAGCAGATGCTTGGACCTCTTTTTGTATATTATTAAGCTTATTTTCTAACTTCCCTACTTCGATTAAATTATTTAGTCTAACTAAGTCTATTCGTCGTTCTTTTGGCTCTTTTTTTATAATATCGCACAATTTAACTGAGTCCTCGTATATGCTTTTTTAGCGAATTAAATACCATAATCTTCTGTAATAAAATTTAAAAAATTTCTGTGTTCTGGTTCTAGGACTTCTCCAAACTACGCTGGTTCTGCTGGGAGTTCAAGTACCACTTCTGGAAGATTCTTCTTAAGTTGTTTTCGATAGGTCTGCTTTAATTTTGGCTGAACAACAATACAACAACCACTGTTAATATATATAATGGTACTCTTTACATCGGTAGGCACTTGGATGCTTTCATTCCACGATGAAATTTGAATTGACTACTCAAGTCAAGTAATTTACATGTTTGGAAGATGATTTGCCCATATTGGCGTCTATTTACTATATCACTGGACGGTATGCACTTTTTCTGACTTCTCAACATGTAACTTCCGGCAGGATCATATGTAGTCGTATAGCACCGCCATGGATTTCTTAGTATCTGGTACATCAGAAGTCCAAACAAGAGACTTCCATATAAAACATACTTTAATATAAAAATAGAAAAAAGTATAAATGCCTCTTAGGCTTTTAGTTACTAACTTATCTTTACTGTATCTTATGTATCTAATCTTGATGTGTATAAATCAAGTTATTATATATATAATATAATCTTTTTATCCAAAATAATTGGTTAAAATAACTTATAATTTTATTTAAAAAGAATCTAATTTTTTATCGATTATATTTATTAAGAAATTGAATAAAACAAATTAACTAAAAAAAAATTGCAAAAATTACATAAATAAAACATTATTTTCCTTTTGTACACTATTAAAGCTACAGAAAATTATATAATTAAAATTATTTATTTTAATAAGACCTTTAATTAACATTATATAAACTTTTTCATTTAAATACCATACTTTTTCAAATTATAATCAAGAAACCGTATTTTCGGGATTTTTTCAGTACCCCTGGAAAAAGAGCGATAATATATTTTTTTATTTTTGATTTTTTTGCAAATTAAAAGGTAATTTGATTAAAAACAATAAAAAATAATATTTATAACAAAAAAATCTCAAAAAAACACATGCGTAAAAAATTATTATTTTTTAATATTTGATTCAATTTTTCTGGTCAAAAATATATTTTTAATTTTTTTCTAAAAATAAAAAATAAAAAAAATAAAAACTTTTTCCGTCACAGCCGTTTTTTAAACAAAATATGACAGCTGTCAAATGGAAAATCGCGTTTCCAGAGTGGAGATACGTGAAACGTAGCTATAGGACCTCTATTGTTCGTCTTGACCTAAAAGTGGGAATACGTGACGTTTCAGTATACAGGGTAGGTCAAAAGAAGTTTGTCAAAAAATTTTCGCCGTTTTCCTAATTTATATGCGGTATGGTCAGCGTGGTAGAAAACCCCTTACCGCAAATTTTCAAGGAAAAAATCGGAGAAAAATTTTACTCTTCAGCTGTCATAAACGAAGCGAGCGAGTAATAATTTTTTGCGCTGGAATTTTCAAAAAACAAAGTATGCAATCGGGTAGAGAATTAAAAATAGAAATATTTTTTGCTCTTGCCATAATTTCGATTGCTCGCTGGGACCCGTACGTTTTCAAATCGGTGAAGGAGTGCGAAATGTGGGGTCAATGCCAACCTGCTGATTTTCGGAAAGGTTTAATACTCTGTCAAAAAAAAATTTTGACATCTGTCAAAACTGTAACCTGTAGCCTCGACAGACCGATTTTTTAAAAAAATTGAAAAATTCCTTAAAATTCTGTTTTTAAGATGGAAAACTTTTTTTATAAATGGCCTAGCAATTTTGAAGGGGAATTCGAAAATGCAAAATTTGAGTATACAGAGGTGTCAAAAAAGTTTTTTGAAGATGTCAAATTTTTATTTTTTTTGTATTTATTGAATTCTGGGAGGAAAAAACCCCAAAAAAAACAATAAAATTTTTCCATCAAAAAAATGGCGTCTGGACGTGGCTTTTAAAAATTTTTTTTTGCGAATTTGAAAAAAAACCGTATCTGAGTAGAGAATCGAAATATTTCGATTTTATTCTTGACGAAATCGATGGTCAAAAATACCAACTGGTCCGTAATTCTGAAGGCTAACTTATCTGCAGAAGTCAAATTTTACCAATTTTTAAAAAAAAACTTTCGATCCTGTGAACAAAAAGGATTTTCAATTTCAAAAATTCCTCAAAATTCTATTTTTCAAAATGGAAAAAGTTTTTATACATAGTCTACTTACTTTTGGAGGAATCCGAAAATACGAAATTAAATATACAAAAGATTCGCAAAAAAGTTTGTTTTGAATTTTCAATTTTTCTAAAATTTTTATTTTTTTTTGAATTCTCCATAACAAACCCGAATAAGCTAAAAAACCCCGTAAAATATTTAAAACTACAAAAAGAAAAAAAACGAAATATTTTTAATACACCCTGTATAATTTTCGTTTTTCGCATTTAACTCCCATGCCGATACCAATATATAACCAAATTTTTTTCAATGATTTAATAAATAAAATTACTACGAATTTTGAAATTTAAAACAAAATAATTAGTACAATTTCCTGATACCCTGTATCATTTCTATATATATAGTAATAATCAACAATAGCATGTATACCTCTCACGAAATTTTCAAATCTCTAAATTCATAAATGAGCGCTACTTCAAAAATTTATTGAGAAAAATAATTTGCCCTATTTGAAATCGATTATCTACTTTTCGAAACACTCTGTATAATTTGAATAAATTTTAAAATAACCTACATTAGCATATATACCTTGAACCAGAATTTCATCGATATAAATTCATAAATAAAATTACTATGAATTTTTTAATGTTTAAACAAAAAATTAATTTTTTGATACACCCCATATCATATCTATATATAGTAATATTCTACATTAGCATATATACACTTTTTCAAATTTTCATTGCTTAAATTCATAAATAGAGCTGCTAGATATTTTTAAATATATATATTTTTTACCCCTACTTGAAATTAATTTACTATTTTGGTAACACCTGTATCATTCAAATAAATTTTTTAAAATAATCCATATAAGCATATATATCTTGCTGTTAACATCGATATAAATTCATAAATAAAATTACTACGAATTTTTTAATTTTTAAACAAAAAAATAATTACAATTTTTAAGCACCTATAATTTTCTATGTATACGGTTTTAATCTACACCGTATACCTTCCGCCAAAGTTTTATCCTTTAACTTCATAAATAAGGCTACTAGAGAGTTTTTAAAAATTTTCACATTAAAATATTTATTACGCTTTTTTGCAACACTCTGTATAATTTCTATTTATACTAATGTGACCTACATCGACCCCCACATTTCCACAAATTTTTATTCTATCTTTATAAATAAAGAAGTTACTAGTTGTTCAAGTTCAAGGTCATTTTTGTATGTGTGGAGGTGGGGTCTTAAAGCTTCTTTCTACCTCTACTACGATGATGATAAAAAATAAATATAATTTTTTTAGAAATTTCCCATTTCATAATTTTTTTATCAAATTTTTCGGTTAAAATAGGGTTTATTGTTTATATCTCTTTTTATACAGGGTATATTAAAAACATACTTTTTTATTATATAAATTTTTATGTATCTTGTATAGTTTTGGAAATAATAACGTTTCTTTTTTTAAAATTAAAACTTTGATATCTTAAAACTGTAAACTACGAAATTTTATATAACATATATTATTATGTAATTTTACAGTATCTTTAATTTAAGTTATATAACTTTATTGCGTAAATCCAATACTTTTCGAGTTATAGTTAAAAAACCGTAATTTTGGTACTCTATTAGGGCACAGTTTATACCGTACAACGAATCAGTTATTTAACTAATTAATTTGGATGAAGCCCGAAGCTTTTTCATTCTTTCCTCATATTTCGCGCACGCGCTCGTAATGTCAAAAAATGTTGTGATTAAATCGCAAGCTGGAGCTCGACAGGGCCGGACTGGAATTAATTTAATCAAATTAGTAAATTAAATGATATGCAACAACTTGAGTGTAATTGGTAAAAAAATAACCCTAGGACGTAATTGAGAATGATCAGTTATTTACACATAATTTGATAGCTGATAGGCAGGGGTTTTTGGTGAAAAAAAGCATAAAATGATGTTTTTCCCCAAAAATTTTTTTTTTAAAAACTGGTTCAGCCCTTAATAAAACCAAATTTAAAAGGGTGGATCCCAAGAAAAATAAATGTTGATGTTGAAGAAATAGAACGAATATATACAATTGATTTATTATTTCGTAGGTAAAATTTTTAAATGAAAGTCATTTAAAAAAATTTTATGTGGGGTATATTTAACAAAAAAAAAAAATGTTTTATTGGTCATAAAAAATTTAAAAAAAAAGGCCTTTTTTCCCCTGCCGGGAAAATGAAAAAAAATTTTAAATTTTTTTTTTTACTCATACAGCATAAGAAAAACCGAGAATGAACATTTTTTTTTGGGGGAAAATTTAAAAAAGTGAAGGGGTTTATCCCCCATATAAAAAAATCACCACCCAGTAAATAGC
>JAHBCN010005571.1:0-52500 GCA_019359885.1 Listronotus oregonensis | reverse complement strand
GAAGAAGCAGCGATGATGATGAACTTCCTTTAATCCATTATGTCCAAAAAAGTAGTGAGAAAAAAACGGGAAAAAAACTGTAAGTCCAACATGTTTTTGAAAAAGGCATATTAAAAAACTGTTCATTGATATACGTGTTTTACTGGTACACAATCTTTAAAAGAAAGCAAATACACTTTCTATTTATATACAAAATAACCTATTACCAAAAACAAATTTTACAAGTTAATTCAATTCTTTAATTGCATTTTTCTCATAATGAGCTCTCATGGACTTAAACGATTCTGCTTGTACGCCCACGATATATATATATATATATATACATAATTTGTGAAAATTAGAGATTTTTTAAAAAAGATAATTTTTGGAAATTTTATGAAAATTAAAGGGTTGGTTTATTACAATTAATTTTTTTTTTTAAAAAAAAAGACCTAATATTGTATGATTGATGCAGTCACTCGGTTTGTCGTCACTACAACATACATGGTATCATATTCTGCCCATTAAGCTATATATTCAAAGGTTATCTTTTTCTGTATAAAAAACAACAACAAAATTTTATTTCTGTTTACTTGATATCTTTGGTTCAATACATATAGGCTCTTATATTAATAAACTATCAGTTAGGCTAAGAAGCCTGTGAGCTATTGTATTTTTATCGAATTTTGATGATTTTAGTAGTTCAAGAAGTGATTCTTCTGAGGAGAGAACAAAGTTTGCTCAAATTTCCAAAAGACACAAAGTATGTGAATAGTGCCTGGATTTCGCAAAGTTTCGCAAAACCGGAGCAGACCATCTGCTCGAATTTGAGCTTTGATGCTTTCTGTTTTTTAATCTTTCTGTGTTTTTTAACTTCTCCGAAGAAAATTTACTACTTTACTTCTCTCAGGGCACTTTTTCCGACTAAAGATAACAAATTGAAAGTCAAAACAGGCTGATAAATATCTGGAGTTAGCACTCCTCATACGTTGTTGCACCTATGGCAGAATATTTGTTCACTTTACGAAGAAAAACTTTGATCGAATTGGGTGGCAAACGCACTTTTGCAAATTCTGCTTTTCCATTGATCTTACCGTCAACGTGGTAAAACTTCGCCTTTATATTAGTGCGAGGATCCTAGTTCAGCTTTAGACTTTTTGAGGTCTCATCAATTAGGCTAAGAAGCCCAAGAGCTATTGTATTTTTATCAAATTTCTATAAAAATGAAATTTGGCACGGAATTAGATTATAAATAGAAGACATTAACTAGGAAAGGAACATCTGCTCTCAAGGAGTAGAATGGGAGAGGGGAGAGAGGTGGATGTGTGGGAGGGAGTTTAAATGGAGATGAATGTTTTTGAAGCATTTTAGGAAACTTTCCCCCTTCAAAAGGAACAGTATTGGGGGTAAAAGTTTGTATGGAACTTCATCATTTCTGGTCTTAAAAGTACGAAATTTGGTATGTAGACTGTTGATTACGACTAAAAATAATCTGTTTAATAATTTACGGAATAACATCCCTTGTGGGGTTAAAATGAAGATAAAAGTTTGTATAGAAAAAATCGTCATTTTCTTCTTCTTCTTCTTTCCTGAAAGCCGTCTTAATTCACTACCGGAGGAAGCGTAGCCTCTTGGACTTCTTGTGCCTAATCTCCTCCCATTATCTTTAATACCAATTCTTCCATTAGCCTTGTTCCTTTTATAAGTCTACACTGGTTGGTTGATATATTCCTGTGGGCTCTTTTACGGTTCTTTTTGGCATTCCCAATATCAGCTTGGACGTTACCTTGGGATTTACTAAAGCCCCCAACCATTTTTGAAGTTGTAAATATGGGAGTTTGAAATTGGGCTTATGATTAACCCAGAAAAATGGAAAGTGGTAGTGTTTTTGGAAATCAAATTGACTTTCAAAAAATTACTTAAAATAATGAAATAATATAAATTTTCCAACAAAAACGAAATGAAAAGTAGGTACAAAACAAATTACGTATATACTTTTAAAAAACTATAAAATAATTATTTTTAAAGTTGATTTAATTTTTTTAAATTATCGTTTTATCGGTAAGAATTACGGAAACAGCAAGTTTAAAAATTTGGTTAAATCTAAATTATCCGACAGTCGAACCGACATTACAGAAGTAAGATAACCCTCGACTCTGACAGTTCAAACGATAAGCAGATTTATTCTCCATTAGCTTTTTGGACTGAAGCCCAAACCAATATGTTAAAATTTTAATCCCGTCTCGGTTTTGGGATTTACGGCATAGCACCGCGCTTGAAAGCGTCCTTTGTCACCGATCCAAAACGAATCCTCGCTTTCCATTTAGATGCGCATCCTGCTGCCAGGACAATGTTATTTCCTTTATCCTTCTCATTGTTTTATAAAATTTTATTGCGTTAGATTAAAATTTTAAAGCAGATGCTTTATAAATAAACTGAGAGAAATGAAGGCCGAGGAAGTAATTTTATCAAAATTACAAAGGTCTTACTTTTAAAAGAATATAAATAATTTTAGAAGTTGTAAAGTTAAATGTTAAGTGGAAATGTATTTAAATGTATATATATATATATATATATATATATATATATATATATATATATATATATATATATATATATATATATATATATATATATACGGGTTTGCTCCGCCGAGCAGGACATAGGAATCCCATGTAAATTTTGAAGTAGTCTAATTATTTTAGAAAAAATGCTATTAGGATTTATTGAAGAGCACAATAAGTTCCACCCAAAATGAAAATTTGAGCATTTTTCAACCAACCAGTAAAGATAAACTGCTTAAATACTTCTGCAACTAGTATCTCATTATGCACCCTGTACTCTAGAAATCAATAATAAAAACACCATATCGATTTATCAGTGACAATTTAGATCATTAATTTATAATGTCATTGCAAAACTGAACAATTTTATACGGGAATTTCAAAAGAATCCTCGCATTTCATTTTAGTTTACAGCTAATTCCAACACATGCACTCACAGTTACGCAAGACAATAAAACAAATTTGTCTACATTTAGAAATCAATTTATGACGAAAATATCAGGATTTAATCAAATGCTCAAATATTCCTCCATTAACTGCCAGACAATAATCCAAACGATTATAAAACTCATTTCTTACGTTGGCTAGTTGGTACATCGATATTCTGGCAGATTCAGCGGAAATAGCATTCCTTAGCTGGTCTAAATTTTCATATTTTTTATTGGTATAAAGCTTAGTTTTTAAATATCCCCATAGAAAAAAATCGTTTGGCGAAAGATCCGGAGACCTGGCTGGCAATAGGTGTTTATATTGCATTAGCCCGGGTCCTATCCGAAAATTTTTTTACGAGCAAGGTTGTTCAAAGCAGGCAAAATTTGTTCCTCTAAAAGTTCCAGAAAGTACTCCGCCTTCAAATTTCGGTCAAGGAAAAATGGTCCAAGGATATGGTGGCCGAAAATTCCCGCCAAAACATTAATTTTTTGTGATATTGAGTCCTTGTCTCAACAAATCGGTTTGTTTTCGTTACCAGTACCGGCAATTTTGAAAGTTGGGTTCGTTGTTCAATGTAAAGTGCATTCGTCAGTAAAGCAAATATTTTGTAAAAAACCTCTGTCAGTGTTTTGTCCTCTCCATCATCTAAAAGCAAATTCCTGTCGTCGTATTTGTCTCCGTCTCTTAATTCTTGGTGTCTTTCGTACTTGTAAGCGTGGTATTTACATCCTTTAAAATTCGAGATATTGTGGTGTGGTCTTGTCCAGTAATGTCCTCCAGTTGTCTAGTGTTAATGTTTCCTTCGGCCTCCTCTACACAAAGTAACACGTCTAAATCCTCTCCTTTTGTACATTTTTCTCTATTTTACATCGACTTCTTTACAGGGCTAAATATGAACGTTCCTGTAGTTTTAATTTTTACGTCCTTCTTTGTCGATTTTGGTATTCCTTGGAAAAGCTGCAAACATGTCCGTACTCTTCTAACTTTTCCTGCTGATAAAAACCTTTTAAAAATATTTTTTTTTTGGTGATCTTAAAAAGTGTCATTGACGACAACTGAGAGTAAGGGAATTTTGGTATTTTATTTACTTCTAATAAAACGGGGAGAATGAGACCTATTTTAGATTTATCCTTGCTGGACTGAGAAACAAATTTTACACTGGGTAAACTTTCGTAAAACCAAAATTTTTATGAAATTACATCAAAATTATGGGATTTTTACCGCCCCGACGGAGCAACACCCATGTAATATATAATATATATATATATATATATATATTATATATATATATATATATATATATATATATATATATATATATATATATATATATATATATATATATATATATATATACATATATATTTGCTCTTCTTGCTCGCTCAGATCATGCCTTGGTCACCGTATTTAAAATTTCGTTGTTTTTTAATTAGATAAAAGATACTTTTTGTTATATATTAATCTGAGGCAACTGAATGCATGCCGCCACTTTAACTCAGCTGATTGGGATGGTCTAAGAAATTTCTTGGCCACCTATTCTTGGGATGGTACCATCAAAATTGATAAAAAAACATCAGGCATGTCTTAACAAGAATAAATGTCTTATAGTCCAGTAACTAAAGACCTGAAAGTACCCAAAGCTGTAAATAAATCTGTACAGTTTTGCTTTCGAGCGAAGAAAAAGTTTATCACTATCACGATTTCGACGTGGGAATCCGCTAAAAATGGCCCCCAAAGTCCCAAAAATGAGTTTTCCGCGAATATCTGTCAAAATATGCAAATTAGAAAATTTTTGTTCAGATAAAAAATAAAGATCACCTGTAAATCTACAAGAATGGTCCTTACCATTTTTGTAGATTTAAAAATTATCTGGGATTATTGAACACTTGCTAAGGTCCCATTATAAAAATTAAATGTTAATAATAAACCATTTTTCAAAAAATATCAATAAATTAATGGGGTACTCTCAACATATCGTAAAAAAAAAAACTTTGACCACTTTTTTTAATATTCCAGAAAAATCAGAATGGACCCAAACTCATATGCAATGATAGGTACGGGTATTCCCATTCCTATGAACTTTGAATGATTAAAAAATGTACATTACTACCCGAGTAATGAGTCCGCCCGCTTATAAGTGAATCCATGAAGATAACGGCATTCTAGCGGTAGAGCGGCAGCTGAAATGAGGGGACTTTTGGGTCCCGTTATCTCGAAAACTATCGATTTTTCGAAAAAAATTATAAGGACCATTTTTGTAGATTATGAGGCGATCTTCAATTTTTGTCTAAACATAAATTCTCCAATTCGCATATTTTGGCAGATATTATAGGAAAACTCATTTTTCGGGACTTAAGGGGCTATTTAGCCCCTTCCCACCTGTTAATGTTAATAAACTTTTTTTCGCTCGAAAGCATCCCCAAATACCTATAAATTGCGCCACAGGGGAAAACTTTACAGATTTATTTACAGCTTTGTCCCTTCATTTACTGGACTATTAGCAAGATAGTTTAATGTTCAGACATGCTCGTAACGCTGGTATAACATGAAGCCAGCAAATGAATCTTTACACAAAATTAGTTCTAACAACATTAAACATAATAATATATTAAATTGAGTATAAAAGCGATATGAAACCTGTAGCAGTATTTTTAGTGTGCCGTCAAAAAGGTGTGATAACTTTTTTTTAGTAGAATTCATACCATTTTTTTTTAACTTTCTAGAAACATAGACATAAGAATTGCAATTTGTGTAAATTTCAGGGTTTTACCTTTAACCCGTAGCTATTTAAAGCCAAAATTAACGAAAAAAAAAAGATTTTTTAAAAATTTATGAAAATTAAGGGCTTGGTTTATTACAATTAATATTATTTGTGGTTATACTACCAACATATACTGACAAATAAAAAAGAAATCGGATTGTATTTGACTCTAATTCTACTTAAAAATAAAATTAACAAAAAGTTAAATTTCGCTGCATTTTACATTCAATTTGCCCTGTGATTTTCACATAGAAAAAAAATAGCTTATTAAACAACTAGACCTTTATATTTCCTTCAAGGTAGTTCCTAACTCGGCAAAGGTAGACAAAATTGCCTTATAAAATTTTAAAGATCGCACAAGTTAAAGAAAAGAATGAACATCTTTTATCTTCGTCTCTTCCCAAATCCATTGGCCGAACTCCCCATCTACTCTAACAAAAATTTTAACGGCCGGATTCTCTTTGACTTTAGTAAAGTACGGATTTTTAGTTTTTTCCAATTTTAGTTTAATTCGTACATGTTTCTAAAATTAAATAGAAACTTGTTAAGCTGCGTCAGTGTGAGTTTAAAACAATTTTGAGCTACTTTCACCCGGCAAAACTGTTATTTTTCCTTGGTAGAATCTCACCTAAGATATGAAATTGCTTTTTGGGGTTTCTGTAGCAGGCTGCTATTTCAATCAGTGTTTGTACTCCAGAAGAGAGCTTTACGTTTTATGTGCGGAATCCTGCCGAGAGAACACTGTCGGCTGTATTTTCTGAGGGAAAAAATCTTGACTCGGCCTTGTATTTTTATATTAGAGACGACCATGCTTATTCACAAGAAATATAAAGACAATGAAATATGCAGCGTTTATAATACACGTGATTTAAATAAATTAAGACTTCCAATACCTGCAAGCACCCTTACAAAAAAGTCTATAATATATGACTCTTTAAAAATGTACAACCATCTACCGGTTTCTTTGAGAAATATAAAAGATATTAAACACACAAAAATCAGTTATAAAGATGTTGGAAGTAAAGGCATGTTATAATTTGGATGAATTTTATGCAGACACTTTGTCGGATTCATAAAGATTGGTGTGATTATGTTTGTGACTTAGTTTACAAGAATCGTTGGTTACGGTAATTGTTCATTGGAGTCTCTGTTTGTAATAGTCAATGTCTAATGTATTATACATTTTTATTACTGTAAATTCCTAATTAATTGTAAATTTTAATAATTTATTAATTCGCCTTTATTATTATTTATTATATATATATATATATATATATATATATATATATATATATATATATATATATATATATATATATATATATATATATATATATATATATATTTACCATATGGACTATTTTTTAGTCCCTAAGACGCTTTGTCTATGAAAATGTATATTTTTTAAAGACAATAAAGCATATTTTTTAATTGATTGATTGATTGATGCAGAATTTTAAATGGACCACAAATTTAGCGCTGTTCCAAATAAGATTAAATACGCTTTGCCAAAAGTAAGAAGTTTTCAATGCTTAAAAATATTATTTGTGTAGAAGTCTGTACACTATACATGAGGTATGTTCCTTATTTAGTAATATTTTACACTTTTGGACCCACCTAGTCCTAAAATACGCCTTTCATAAGAGCCATTACGTAAAAAAAGAATAAAATAGTGTACACTGTTTTTTAATAACAAACAGACCTATGTAAACTTTTAAAAATCAATATCTTTTTAACAAAACGATTAAAAAATTCAGTGCTTTTTTAAATTTTCTAATACTTCAATTTATTTTGCATTAGTTTTTTTAAAAATATCGTAAGAACCGTTTTCGAGATATTCCGAAATTAATGCATGGCTTTCGTACATGACAAATATCGAAAATGTTAATTATGCACAATTTAATTGTAGATATCTCGTTTCACAAACGATAAAAAAAAATTTGTGTTTTTCAGTTAGATAAAAAACGCTTTTATTAACCGAAACAAATTTTGGCGACATAACGCGTTGAAAATTGTTAGGGCAGTTAACCGGGTTATTTTGGCGAGAAGCGGTAACAAAGGGGAAGGTGTTATGATGTCAGTATCTACGTCATTACTTTGTACCCAGTATCCACCGCTATTGCCACTAGTCGAGATGGGCGTTAATAATGGTTTTGTCAAGTGTCAAATTAAAATAATGGAGGATTCGCGGCTTTTCTATTGTTTTGGTTCTTGTGATTTTTTTGCTATGGTTTAACAACTATTTGGATTGCAAATTTCTCGATTTATTTATTAATTCCTTCCTCAATTATATTTAAATTATAGAGGAAAAGATTTACTTGTTACCGTTAACTTGGAAACAGCTAATATCTTAATGAATGGAAAATTTGGTTTATATCTTATCTTTTCGACTTATTTCTTAACTTTCCAAAGACCTTACATTTGGATTTAAACTTAAAAGTGTATTAAACAATTAGTATGTAAGTTGACACACGCGTGACATACGTAAAGCGTTTCGTTTTTGAGAGGATAGGCGGGTTAAGCACGGTTAGAATAGTGGAGGAAAGAGCTGCTATCAACCAGTAGTTAAAAACGGTATGTCGCGAAAAAATCCTTACATATTTTAATTTTATTTAATTCTTAAGAAAAACCGTTTTACGAGAGAACTACCTTAGTAATAAACAAGATGGTTTTTCTTTTATCCTTTTGAGACAAATACTTTTAAAGTTATAAATGTTTTGGTAAATTCTTACAATCGCAAAATTAGGTGTGCGCATCGAAACCAAAATGGCCGACATTAATAAACTGCTTGAGTAAAAAAAAATAAATTAAAAACCTCTTACGTCTTGAGATATCAGGTAAATAACCAATTAATTTTTTTTGGACCACTTTAGATTTTACGTATACTTCGTCGTTTAGTAAAACCACCGACAAAGCGGCACCCTTTCACACGTTCATTTAACACGTTTACTGTGATAAGGAAATGTGTTAATTAGTAATACTGTCAACAAGGCTGAACTAATTATTATTTTAATTAACGCGAGAAAATATAATATCCCACATGTAATTGCCAATTCTTGGAAAACAATTTGACGGTATTTAAAACATTTCTTCTTAAAATAACTGCAAAAATAACGCGCATTTATAAACACTATATTAAGACAGAATGATGCAAAATACATCGATAGTTTTTAATATTTTTTTTTGGGACAGTCAAATCATATCAAAAAGTAGAAATATAATGTTTAAATTCTTCAGAGCAGAAGCCTTAAAATACTTTAGAAGAGAAGGAGATCTCCAACCGCTTGTGAGTGAGCAAGAGGAAAGAGCTTTATGGTTAGTTCTGGTTAGAACAATTTCTTTTTGAATAATATCAACAAAATGGTAATAGTTGTAAGAATACTCCAGACATGAAAACATTTTAAATTAAAATACATACAGAGTATAAAGGTTATAATGGGAGAAATATTTTCTGTGTCAAAAAATAGCCAATTCTTTTGAAAAGCTGTTTTGACTAAGGATGTGACCATAACATTTTAGGACATTCTCGAAAGTAACGCCCACAAGATAACATATATATTTGTTCTGCAGAACTTGGCTGCTCATGGAATAAAAAAACTTTTTTCTTCAAAGGTCAGTAAATCATTTCATTTTTCCTCCGCCGGGACTTTACTTTTCACTTTCCCGTCGGAGGAGGAAAAAGTGTTATCATAGTAACATAGATACAAATAAACAACAAAACAAGCGTCAACAATTCAATATTTATTAAACTAAAAACAAAACTAAAATTTTTATTTATTACTCAATTGAATGTTAAATGTACTAGGTTAGGTTAGGTTTAAAGTGAGTGGACTTTTTACGCCCTCCACTGCGACCGATCGGTCTATTGTGGCTCACACCTTTTTATATTTCTCCCAATAGGATCAGACTTCTAATGAATCCGATATCAAATTGGGAGAGAGTTCTTACATCTCCTCTTACTCGTGTCGCTACCGGACACGAGCACAATATGTGTTCTGGTGTCCCTGTCTCCTGAAAAGTATGACGAGCAGACGATTAGATCCGTCATGCCCTCCGCTCCCGGTCTAGTGACGTGGGTAGTTACCAGGTCCTTGTTACAGGGAACCAGATGTTCCTTCTGAGGCCGTATCTCCGGCATTTTCTTATGAGAATGGTCCTATCCGCTTTCTGTTTAAAGCCAGGGAACCATTTTCCCTACAAAAGCGGTTCTGTCCCGCCTTGTTTGGATTTAGGAACCTTTCCCCTAAGTACATTTTTTTCGGATTGGATTCACTTTCCCCCTGAAACAGGCGCCTGTGACTTAGGGCACCTCTCGAAACGGATTTACCATTTCCGGTCAGCGCACTTTGTCTGCTTGTGACCTGGTGGCCTTCGAAAGGGTTTTTCCCTATTGTAGGAGCACTTGTTACTTTTTCCATGAAAGCGTTTCCCTGTCCGCACTGCCAGCAGGGAAATAGTCCACCACGGCGAGCTTCGAAATTACCGCAGTTGCCAGATACTCTGAGAGGTCGCCCTGTATCTCAGAGGCACTGTTGGAGACACCTTTTAAGGCCAGGATGTCATTTACTCATCAAGGTATGCTTACACCTTGAGTTAAGCCTTGTGCTCGTCTTAGCTTCGGATCCCGTTCCATACGCTAGCAACAAGAGTTGCCGATAACCAGCAACTCTAGCGCATATTCCAAAATACCCTACTGGGCCCAACCACGACGACGACGTGCGAACACAGCGGTGGGTTAAATGTACTAACTCAATAACTGCTTATCAATACGGACTGTAAACGCAATCGGAAACGCAATTTAAAAAAGAATAATTATTGTTGACAGTGTCCATTGACAGCTTTATGTTACATAACTATAGCAACTATTCACCGACACCGGTCTGAGCCGCCTTGCGAACCCACTTATCTTTAATAATTATTACTATCAAAAGATAGTTTTTTTCATTAATTTGTCGACGTTTGAAGAAAAAACAGCATATACATTACCAGCCTCAATCCGTTCGGCTGTTAAACACAAGCGTACCATGAAAAGGATCACTTTTTCTCCATATAAATTAATATTCTACAACGCGATAGTACATATGATTGTCTTCAAAAGTTAAGGGTGGAACGAAATGTCAATAGTTTTCATTGATTTTCCATTTTCAAGAGACCTATATGATGACCGATATGATTTACAGCCATTCGAGCAAGAAAGATACATTATTTTGTGAAAGTAAAAAGGGATGGAAAACTTACATAACCAGAACTCGAAAAGTCTAGTATGACTTTACAAAGTCACTAGTAGACACATGGGTTAATACTGATTTAGACGATAAAAGCTGGACAGTTAATAGTAGTACGTATAGTTATGATTAAATCACCCTTTGGTGGATCACTACTAGATAAAAAAAATGTTTTTTTTTAGGTTAAAATCAAATTTTTTGAAAAATGATAATGTGCTATCAGTGGGCCTAACTACTGCATAATTGGTGCAAAAAATATTACATACAATGTAACACAGCCCCACAAAAAAAAGTTAAAGGTCCGAAAGACTTCACCATGGTATCTTTATATTTTGGGTTTGCTGAATCCGAATTTATGGTCACTTCGACCCCATCAAGTCAGGGTCAAGCGCATTTCAAGGTCAAATTTGCAAAATTACGCAGCTCAATAAAAAAAATGTAAGATCCGAAAGACACGACAGTAGTATCTTTATGTTTTTGAGGTCGCCGAATCCATCAAGTTAGGGTCCACGGCATTTTAAGGTCAAATCTGCAAAATTAATCGTAATCAAATTTGAAAAGTAAATACTTATGTTTTTAAGGTTACCGAATACGAATTCGTGGTCAAATCTGTAAAATTATAATTTTAAATTGACCTTGAAATATATCTCGACCATAACCCGATGGGGTCAAACTGACCACGGATTCACATTCAGCTACCTTAAAAACATAAGTATACACTCTTCATATTTGGTTGCGATTTATTTTCAGGATTTGACCTTGAAATGCCCTTGACCTCGACCTGATGGGGTCAAACTGACCCAGGATTCGGATTCAGTAACCCCAAAAACATAAAGATACCATGGTCTAGTCTTTCGGACTGTCAACTTTTTATGGGGCTGTGTAATTTATTCCGCTTTTTTTCCATGCTACAAGGGTAATATTACCACTCTGACACTTTCAACTAAAAATTAAGTAAAAGAGAACTAATTTATAATTAGCCAAAAAGAAACCTTTTATAAGAGTTTTTAAATATGATTAATTTTTCTTTTTTCAATACCTACATCCACATGAAATAAAAAAATCATTAAATACAAAGTAATATATTATTATGACGATATGATGATACCAAGGAATTTAAAGGGGGTATGGGGAACCCAATACTGTAGAACAAAATTGTCCAGCCCCGCAGGGCAGGTTGGGGGCGGCAATGCGGGTTTTCGCAATTATAGTGGGCCGGGCCAGACTTCCAAAATTTTTGTTACTATCTATAAAGTTAACATCACCATATTCAAATTTAAACATTCACTGTTTTTTTTTTCACAAAATTGTTGGTTATTCAACGATATCACTGTAGAATATTTTTTAAAAATTTTGTGTAAATTGGGTTTTATATTATCTGATATAATATGGAAAGAATACTTTCAGCCCTCTATTTAAATGGTTGATATTTTCGGGAGTTTTGTATTTTTACCAAAATTTTTTAAATAAATAAAACACGTTTTTTTTAAAAAAAATTTTAAACTAAATTGTTAAATGAAATAAAAGTACCAAATTTTAAAACCCTTTTTCTTTTTTATAATCCACAGAAACAAAAAACATTGTGGTAATCATCTAAAATATTTAAAATTGCCTTATTTCCCCCTTGCTATTTCCTATGAATTTTTATTTTCTATTATTCATAATTATATAGGTATTATTTTTTATTCGGTTCCCCAACGTTACGTCTAATAAAAAACACCTAATTTAAATATAAAAATATTATCTAAAGTAAAAAATGCCGGGGAAAGTTCCCCCTTTGGGTTTGCAAAAAAAACCATACAACCTCAGTCTTTTTTTTGATATTAAGTAACAAACAATAAACACAAAATTATAGTCACAATTAAAAAACACTAATCACTAAAAAAAAAATTTTTTTATCAACCAAAAAAAATCCTGCAACCACAAATATAATCACACAAGGCAAAACAACCGAAACTAATACGGCGAAAGGGGCACAAACCACAACAAAACGGCGATTGATGAGCGCGACCCAAATTGGGGGGGAGGTACAGCGGGGTTCATAGCGCCGCGTGCCCGATGCATTAAAAAAGGTATTCCGGCTCTAAAAAGTATAATTTTGCCTAACTGCACATTGATTTATCAGTGTATAAGGGCAACACATTAAAATTTCATGGAATTTTGTTATTGCGCAGAATCGGAAGGCCAAGCGGCTATTTTTATACTGGGCTGGAATTTTTTTGATCGAATGGGCCGCCTTGGCTTCCATACACGTTTAAAACTTCCTTGGATGATACCCGTTTGCCGCTTGCGAATTGGCAATAGCGCTGGATGAAAAATGACGACAATTTATTATTCTCCCGTTCAATAGTTTGTAGACTTCGAAAGCCTGTCATCTGGAGGCGATTTCGCTAGTCGATTTTAGTTGACCAACTTTACTGGATCAATGCAAATCGAATAAAAATAATAAACATAAGTTTCCATTTTAATTGTTTTGTTGATCCATTAAAATAAAAACCTATTTTCTCACAGTTATTTTCATTCTATTTTCGTTGATCAACTAAAATTAAAGCGTAAGAATGCGACTTAAGGAAGAAGAACTTCTTTAACAAGAAAGGGAGCACAATAAGTTAATCAAAGACTGCGTGTAAATATGGGGACGTAAGCAACTCCCTAAACCAACTAACCAACCAACCACTAGCACTAATTTGCCTTTTTTGTCCTTCAGCCATCAGATTAAAAAAAAATGTCCTTAGCCGACACCCGACAAGCTTTATATAATAAGCATAACTTTTTTAACAATGTCCCCGTAGTCTCTCACATCTAATGTCCCAGGAGTATAAATCCGGCATTTCTGCCAAGACATAATATTATAAACATTAATTTTATTATACGAAGTAGCGCAAAAAATATTCAACTCTGCAGAATATATTTCTCCTTAGCTCCTCGGGCATTCTTTTTGTGTCGAATAACTCTAAGCCACGTCTCCGTCGTTTTTCATATTCATGAAATTCAGAAATTACGAACGCTTCCTCGACCTCATTTCTTTATTGTGACGCAAAGCTTAATAAAATTGTATTTAAGCGCGACAGAAAAAAAAGTGCCAGAAAGAAAAGGAGTTAATGCAAAGCCGGAAAATTGGATTATAAACAGTATGCGAGAAAATGTCAGACACGTCATAAAAATGAAAAAAATAGCAATCTAAAATATAGTATACAGTGTCTTTTAAATAGTCGAAACCATTCGAATTTTTTAAAAATAAATACTGACCAAAGTCAATTAATGCTTAAGGTCTATTCACAAACATCAGTGACGTCTCAGAACCGCATCAGTTCCGTCTCCGTTTCATAGTTATAGAGACTAGAGATAAGGAGGACCATCTCTGTGTTACAAAAGTGGCCCTCAAGTTGTTTTAATTACTTAAATCAAACAGCAAACCACCAGTACCCTCTTTTAAAAAAGGTGCACAGAACCTAAATACCTACCAAAGCCGTACATAACTTAGCAATCTCTGTTTTTAATATGAAAAAAACTGAAAATAGTAATTTTTTTAGAGTAAAAAAACAAACAAAATGTTTTTTGCTAATCCTTGGTGCATTTTTCGCAGGGAAAAGTCGAAAAAAACTCTAACATTGACAACTTCTTAATACATTTATAATGTGGACCCTTTTAACGTAGGAAAGGCTTAAGGTAATATTCGTAAAGAGAATTGTTTATAATTTATTTATTTTATTTATTTACATAAACAAACAAAAAACAAATTAATGTATAATTCTTATATATTACATAAATATATACTTCGCATAAGAGTAAAAGCAAAATGAAACATCAGATTTGTGTATGCCTCACTCATATGCCTTGAAAAGATCGTGTTTAAAACAAAAACGGTAAGAAAAGAAAATGGTAAATAAGTAGTTAAGAACGTTTAACAAATAAACAATGCTAAGAAAAAAATAATAAGAAAAAAAAACAACAGAATTATTGACCTAGTACTTGATCCTATTAATATTTTTATTAAGTTTAATCTTTAGTTCCATAGGCATCATGTTTAGTACTTTAGGCCCAACGTAAGTAACATGCCTTTAAGTTTCGGAAAAGAATTGCTGAGGTAGAGATAAGTAATTTCGACCTACAGCTTTTGTTTTATGCACATGTGATACAAAATTAGTAAACCATTTAAAATTTATAGAGAAATAAATGCTTTTAATACAATACAATTGTCAAACGGTGCACATTCCAGATTACCTAATTACAGTGTCTGTAGAAAAGCTAAAGAAAAAAATAAAATGTTGTTTAAACACGCTAAAGGCGGACGCTGTCCAATGTGTGTTTTTTCAGAATCGCAGTTTAAATATTTTACAGGTATATTTTAGACGATTCAGCGTAGTAACTGTAATCGTTCAATTTGAATGTAGCAAACGGATTATTAAACCTCATATTTTATTCTACAACTTGCTTATTTGCGTTTCCATATACATTAGGTAAAAAGTGTGAAAAACGGCTTCAAACATTACGGTAAACGCGCGATCTTGTTTCTGGAGTAGAGTGGTGGGAGGTTAAGGGGATATTCTAGTCTAGAAGTCCGAATTTTGGGCGTTTTTTGACGGTCGATAAAAAAAAACAATTAATATTATGGCTATTCATTTTTTCTATAATTTATTTATTCATATTTTTAAAAATTTACCAAAAAATTTAAGAAAAAAAACATTTTCCCAAAGTTACACGCTGTTGAAGTAGAGAAAAAAGAGTGTGTCCATCTTGTCACGATTCCCTCTTTTCTGGTCATCTGAAAAATAAAAAAATGATAGATTCTTTATCAGTACAAATGTCATTATGGCAGAAACCAGGAAAAATGAAAAAATTCTTGCAAAATGGCGGGTTTTTACTTTCTAACTTTTCCAAATGTTTATAACTAGCAAAAATTGAAAATTTTGATTTTTTGTTGGTTCCTCCATACATGAATATTAAAAAATTTAACGCTAACTTTCAAGAAAATCGGTCAAGTAAAACTTGATATTTTGTGACAAACATTTTGACGAAAGAAGTTTCTAGAAAAAGGCGTTTAAAGTTTTAAGTTACCCGCCAGGCGTTTGCATTTCTGCTTCTGCTTGCTTTGATCCCCTACTACTCTCAGTGGCGGATCTAGGATGAAGTCAAAGGGGGGGCTTCATGGGCGATAACTAAAAAAAGACTCCAAAAATTTTACTAGCAGGCAGAAAAAACATTTTATTTCATATTTATATTATTACATAAATATAAAAAGCAAAACGTAAACATTAAACATAAAAACAAGAACAAGCTTATACATAGTTTATTCCCAGTTTGCCAATTGTAGACGACGAGGCTTCTTTTAGCAAAAGTATTAACCACGTCATTAATGTCAATCTCTCGTGACGAATTTATATTAGCGAGTGCCAGTCCATTCAACCTACCCCTCATGGTACTCCTGAGATAGAGTTTTAACCCCTCAAAACCGAAAAACTTCTTTCCGCAGTAGCTGTTGTTACAGGCAAAACAATAAATATTTCAAGCAATAGGCTTATACTTGGAAAAAACATTAAATCGCATTCTCTTAGTGCATCAAGAGCAGTTTTTGAAAGATTTTGTTTCGCCTGCCACTTCTGCCTCCAAATTTTTAGTTCAGAAGTTAATTCCATAATTGATCCGGGCATATCTGAGTTAGTATATCGCAGAAGTTTCTATTATTTTTGCATCATCATATTTGTTGAAGTGTGCTGGAATGAGGCCTTCAAGAGCTATAACACTGCATATACCCTCAAACCGGGATGTAATCTAGGCAATTATATGATCAACAAATGGAATAAAAATACTGCTTCTGTAATAATCCTCTGCGCTCGATATATTGGCATTGTCCCTCTAAGTTTGACGTTTGCATATTCGAGGCTTAGAAATTATCGTTCCAATTTCACTGGTTGATTTAATTGCACAGTTATATATTGAATGAAATTCCGAATCAGCCTGAGTCCTCATATTTTGAAAAATCGATTTGATGTTATCGACGTAAGATAAAGCAGTCGAAAGATCTTGGTCAACACTCTGTAAACATTTACTAAGAATTAAAGTATGAGATAGGCAATAAGCAGCTACTTCCACTGAAATAATAAAATCGCTTCGTTTTACCGAGGACACGACAGCTTTACTTGAAGCATTGGTGTCCTTATCGCGCTCTAGCTCTTCCAAAGTATTTACAATAGGTGTCTTTTGTACTTAAGTCTTGAATAGTCTGTTTCATCAAACTAACACGTTTAGCAGACGCGGACAAGAAGGTGGAAATGGAGCCCAGTATTCCCATCATATTCCTGATTGACGGAATTTCACAACTTTTTGATAAACACAAATTCATGGAATGACTGAAACAGTGTGTGTATAAGGCTAACGACTGATCCGATCTTATGAGGGCTTGTACACCGTCGAACTGTCCCGACATATTACTTCCGCCATCGTATCCTTGCCCTCGAAGGTTTTTCATAGATAACTTCACCTTTGTCAATTCAGCACATATCACCTGCATAATATACTGCCCAGTGGTTGATTTCACTTCAATGAATCCCAGAAAAAGTGAGATTTAAGTTCTACATCCCCAGCGTCAATCCGAAACACCAGTAGATTTCTAAACTTTTTGCTACTTATTTTTTTAATTGCTACCTACTATTTTTGTTGAATCCAAACAGTGTAATTCACCATCATCTCTATGACCCCTTAACGCCAAATTATTCCGAGCACAAAATATAATAGTCTTATTTATAGGTCTAAGCCGTTTTCTATTCGCTTCGATAATGGCTGCTTTTTGTTTATCAAGCTAAATTCTAATGCTATCGGTTTGAAACTGCAAAACTTTCTTAAAATTAGCAGCTTTTTGAACAGAGAATGCATGACAATTTGTGCTCTCGTGATGGTGAAGTACATCAAGGGCTTTCTTGTATTTTGAAAGAGGTTCGTTAACTAAGGTTTGATACGCTTCATTTTTAATTTTTAGTTATATACTTACATGTAAAGAACAATACTGATCAAGCCCGTAAGACCCAATATGTGTAAAACGTGGGCATAGGTTCTAGACGCGAGTAAAATTTATCGGCCGGGACCATTTGGTGTGGGGGTTGGGGGTCTCCATGGGGGGGGGCTAAAGCCCCTGTAGCCCCCCCTGTGGATTCGCGCCTGACTACTCTACTCCAAGAATGAGATCGCGCCTGCAGCACAATGTTCGAAACTGATTTCCAAAATTTTCACCAAATTTATGTAGAAACCTAAGATATACAAACTGTAAAATAAAATTTTTATTTTAATAATTTGCTTTCTACATTCAAATCATGCCATTACAGTTAATATACTGAGTCGTTTACAATATCACTGCAAAATCTTTAAACTTTGATTTCCAAAAAACTACTAGTCGGTCATTGTCCGCCTGTAGTCCGTTTAAACAACATATTATAAACAATCGTATTTCCGCATATCAGCTTTTCGACCCTAAAAGGCTTTAATTTATGTATTTTTCAAAAAATTGTTAATTTTAGCGGTATTTCCAATTTTCCTCTGCGAAAAATGCGCCAATAAGAATTAGCAACAAAAAATTTTATTTGCATTTCGATTCTTTAAAAAAGTCTTTGACAGTATAGTGATTTAATTAAAAAATACTGTAAAAGAAAAAATGGCTATTTTTCACAATTTTTTTAAATATAAAAAAAAACAGAAAAAAGCTAACTTTTCCACGAATTTTGATTTTTTTTTTAGGTTCTATGCACAATTTTTTAAAAGGTAGCACAGATGATTTGATGTTAAATTTGAATTACCAAAAATTCTCTATAAACTGTTCTTCTACAAAAAAGTAAAATTTCTGTTTAAAATTTCATAAAATTCATGTAAAACATTTGTTGATGAAAATCATATTTCTACTTAAAATACTTCTCAAATAGATTCCAAAGTTTATTGTTATATTATATATCAATGTCTGCAATTTTTCCTATTATCTATATACCAACTTTAACTTTAGTAAATTTAATTTTATTTTGTAATGTAACCCATTTTAAAACAAAAAAAAAAAAAAGATTTAAAACGGTTTTCTCTAAATTGAATGCAAATAAATTACTGCTGCTGTAATACTTAAGGTTAAAGAGAAATTTGAGTGGAAAAATTTGAAAGATTGAAATTTCTGCAAGTCAGTTTAAACCAAGGAGGTCTTATATTGATTTAGAAAATTGTTTGAAATAATTTCAGTTATTTTATGGATGTTTGCCTTTTATATCTGGGTTGTTGTATTTCATTAGGGAAAAAATAAAGCAATAGGATTATTTTTTAAAACTTCCAATGCTAGACTTTTTGTTTGTTTAATGATGTGGTATGTGTGGTATGTATTCTGGTTAATATTTAGTCATATCCGGAAAATAGCAAAATACAGAAAAATTTAAATAGTAGACATATACAGGGTGTTTGGCACATGAGTAGACATACGTAAATCTGAGATAGGTGGGGCCGTCTGCTATGCGGTCCACCCAAATATTTTGACCTGGGCCCTAAGAATTTTTATTTAGATAAAAAAAAATCCAAATCTTTCAATTTTCGAATTTCAAACTAAATAATTTTTTGAAAAATCATGTAAATGAGAACATTTTTATTTTATTTTAATCTGGACTAATACTAGAATCCTACAAATTTAATAATTGGAGCCCATGACAGCTAAAAAGAAAAAACGGACCCTCAAACCACAAAAAGAGGTAAAAAATAATTCTAAGTACCAACTTTGCATTACTAAAAAAAAAACTAGAAATGATCGAGTATTTCTAATAAGTCAAAAACATTTTTAATTCATGCCCTTTTAAACAATGTGCAATAACCACAATTTGCTTAAAAACAGCAAGTGTTATTTGTCAACTTTATCAAAAGTAGAATTAAAAAAATGCCTACCTTGATAAAGTTGACAAATAACTTTTGCTGCTTTTAAGCAAATTGTGGTTATTGTATATCGTTCGAAAGGGCTTAAATTGAAGATGTTTTTAACTAATTAGAAATACTTGATCATTTCTAGTTTTTTTTATGCAATTAAAAGTTGGTTTGGAATAATTTTTTACTTTTTTTGTGGTTTGAGGGCCCCTATTTTTCTTTGTAGCTGTCATGGGCCCCTATTATTAAATTTGTATGATTCTTGTATTAGTCTAAATTAAAATAAAATAAAAATGCTGCTAGTTTCATTATTTTTTAAAAAGCTATTTCAGTTTAAATTCTGGAAAATTAAAAATTTTGGAAAAAAAATCGAAGAAAATTCTTAGGGCTCAGGTCAAAATATGTGGGTGGACCGCATAGCAGGCCCCACTTATCTCAGATTTACGTAGTCTACTCATGTGCCGAACACCCTGTATAGTCATTGCCGGTACACCTTAAAATATTTGAATTTTTAGACTTCTAGTGGATTGGTGCCCTACATAGGTTTTAAACAATTTTTGATTTGTTTTTATCGATGTTGGCCTCCATCTAAGTTGTGTAGTTAACCTTGGACTGTATCATATTGTAAATATTTTAATTTCTAAGGTCTGTACAATTTCTTAAACTTAGTTAATAGAGAATAAAACTTTGTAATTAATTTATTTATTATGTATAAACTATGTTATTAATTTAAAAAAATGAAGAAAAATAAAAGGAAATGCATAAGTTACTGAGCTTACACTTTTCTGCATTAAATTTGAATTAAAACGAAATAGCCTTCCAATGCGTCTAACTTATGTATAAATTTTACCCTTAACACCTATTGTTTTTACCTAGCTCAGAATTTGTGTTAGCTGTCCTTAACCTAAAAAACTTTTCACGATATAGTTTCTGTTTGTCCTTGAAAAGGATTTATTAAGCATTTTAATAAAAACAAAAATAAATTAAATAAATAATAGATAAAATGTCTGAAAAGAGTCAACCAAATAATAAAGTCTGTCGATTTAATAATTGCAGTCGGACATTTTTTTGACAAGGGGAAAATATAAGTAAAAATACAGTTATCAATTAACAATATCTTTTTTAGCTTGTAGCAATACTTAAAAAAAGTCTTTATATTTCTCTTGAATTGACAATTAAATTATTTATTGTGACCCTACTACACCAGAAGATATAATTAATGCTTTTGCTGGCCACGAAATAAAAAACTTATGCTAAGTGGTACAATTTTAATATTGTCAAAAATTTATTAAATAAATAAAAAAAAACAGAAAAACATTGACTTATTGATATCTTTAACAGTTTCTAAGCTCTTTATAATAACTTTACATTTTTCACATTTTTGTGAATTGATTTGTAGTCATTTTCGTTCATCCAGGTGTCAAATTCTTTGCAAATTGTATTTTACAAAGTTAAACTCCTTATTAAACAAGTAATAATAATCTAGAACCTTTTATACTCCAGACTATAACCCTTGTTTACCTTGACCAGTACATTTAGAAGGTAAAGGATATTTTATTAAGTTACTATTAGGTTTAATACACCTAAATTATATAAAAAAATATTATTTAATAAAAAATAAAATATGGATTTAAAACTTCTAATTCAGCCGCAAAAATTTGCGGTTTACTTCTATTGCACGTTTATTCTGAAACATTCTGTACTTTAAAACTTTATAGAAACCTAAAACTGTTAACCTACCACTCCTCTCATTTAAGTGTCGAATATCAATTACTATACATGACTTTACCTTTTAAATATACCTACATATTACTTAAGCAGTCTTTAAATTTGGCAACACTGTGCTGCTCTGTATATTCTCTGTATGTACTAAATGTATGCTTCATTGTTTCCAGCACCAAGCCGCCGCTCAAGCTCTGGTGAGTGAGAATTAAAGCTTTCTTTTTTTCTCAGTTCTCACCCTTTCATACTTTCTGGCCTATTGCATGCTTATTTTAGTGCTTATTTTCTTTATCTCCTTTACTTACTTTTTTTTTGGTATTTGAATATGGTAGGTGTATATGCCAAACCAGTTTTAGATTTTGATTTAAATGAAATAGGGTTTTGGGTTAAAATTGAAAACCGCACCTTTAATTAGGGTCTATCCCTACTAACAACCAAAAATTTTTCACAAAACTTTGGGAAAGTTTCTGGTTATATTTTTGAGTTAGGGCTGCCTAAAGTTACGCCACTGAAAAATATAAAAAAAAATCACATTATAATACTTAACTTTGAATAAATTTTAAATGAACGTAAATAAAAGGTGGAAATTTGGATAGATTTGTTAAAAATACATACCTTTGCCGGCCCGCAAAGCATCTACAGAGTGGTCTAAATTATGCACCAGAAAAAGTGTGCAAATACAAGCAGGTTTAAGATGATTGAAACAACAAAAGGAAAATTAAAACACTTTAAATGACATTATTTTATTGCACATTTGACCTTTAATGAGTTTCTTAGGTTCATATTTTTGAAACAATCCTACAGGGTGTGCCAAGTAAAAATTGAATATTATTTAGCATAAACTACTTTTTAAACCTATTGTAACGGGAAAATAATAAAATATTGAAATACCTTTTTTACATATTTACCTCGGATTGCACAAAAGTTAATCAAGGTTAAGATTGTTTAACAAAACGTTGTCAGTGTTATTTAATGGTTTTAGTAGGCAACCTGTCCTGCTATCTGACATTTCGTTAAACATTCAAAGTACTAATTACGCTTTCTTCAACCGGGTATTAGTATATTAAAGTAACTAACAGGAAGATTTTAAGGTAGGGTTATTGACTTATATGTACAGGGTCTTTGATTATATTTACGTGACTTCTGGAGCCTTTATTTTTGAAGACAGAAAAAAATGTTTTATATAAAAATTGTAGGTTTTTTTCCATATTATTTTTTGAAATTATCAGTAAAAAAATATCGCAATAAAAAAATGGAAAAATATAGGCAACTTCAACTTTTTAAATGGAACACCCTGTATATTATGCGCTACAATAAAAGATCCTTTTTTTCTGATTTCAAATATATATAATTGATAATATTTGGATGAATCATTTTTGAGATATTTAAGCTTAAAATATAAATAAATTAAAAAAATCATATTAGTATCAAGAAAGCTATGAAAACAATAAAATTGTTTTATTTAATTTGACGTATTGATATTGTAAAAAGTTAAAATTTATCATTTTAACTATTAAAAGTAGTTGTATTGCTTTTTTGTCGATGGGCTATTCAGAGTAACAAAAATCGCTATTATGCGTCTTTTTTATTGTAACAATAATAATGTGAAGACAGTGCAAAGGAAATATTACTTATTATATCCTTAACAACGGGTACCATCTACTCGTATAGATACTATTAAGTACATAGTAAGAAAGTTTATTGAACGAAAAAGCTTTAAAATAAATAAAAGGACTGCAGCACGAAATGAAAACATAGTTTTGGATATCCTCGTTTTTCAGGATAATTATTATACTTTTTCTATTGGACTAGCACTAACTACTTTTAATAATTTTAGAAAATCCTGAAATATGAATCTCGGATGCGGCATCTTAATAAAACAGATTATAAAATTTATTTAACCCTATAATTGTACAAATTTTATTCTTATAAATTTATGCCCGTTCAGAATCTTCCTAAACAAAACCTACAGGACCGACCTAAGTATGCATTGAAATAGCTAGGTTTATGCAGCAGGATCCAAAGTTTTTAAATAAAATTCTATTCACCGACAAGTCTTCCTTCACTTTAGCAGGAATGTTTAATCACAAAAATAAACATTATTGGTCCAGAGAAAACCCTCACCAAATTCAGCAACATAACAATTTTATTGTTTCCATGGCTTTCTTAATACTAACATGAAATTTTTTGTAATTTATTAATAATTTAACCTAAAATATCTCAGAAATGGTTTATCCAAATATCATTAATGTATATACATATTTGAAATCAGAAGAAAAATATTTTTTATTGTAGCGCATAATATACAGGGTGTTTTATTTAAAAAAGTTGAAGTTGCCTAGGTTTTTCCATTTTTTCATTGCTATATGTTTTTACTGATAATCCAAAAAATAATATGGAAAAAATCCTACAATTTTTATATAAAACATTTTTTTCTGCCTGCAACAATAAAGGCCTCAGAAGCCACGTAAATATAATCAAAGACTCTGTACAGAGCATTCAAAATAAAATCTAAATAGGAATCTAAAAGAATTTTTAGTTGGGCTTAAAGGCCGTCGTTGGTTGGAATTTCTTTCTAACGTTTCGTTAGCACAAGTGGCATGTTTCTTCTGGGGTCCTTTCATCTCCGATGCTGATTGCAGACTGTGTCAGTCTGCAACCAAGCTCTCTTGCACACTTTCTCTGGTGTATAATAGGTACTTTGCCAGACGGCAAACTAGAAAAAATAATTATAAATGTTTCTAAAATTTCTAACCAATTAACCAAAATTTTAACCTTTTATTCATATAGTTCTAAAATATATTGTAATGTGATTTTTTAAATTTTCCAGTGGTGTATCTTCAAGCAGCCTTAACTCAAAAGTATAACCGGTGACCTCCCTACATTTTTGTGGAAGAATTATTAATGAGATAGGACTTCTTACTGATAATACACGTACCATAATATTACAAAATTTCACCGATGTTGGTTTTCAATGTGATTAGTGCCGGGTCCTTTATATGCTTTATTATACAGGGTGATTCCTAAGTTGACGTTTTTTTTAACTGTATATAAAACTCATTAAAATAAACAACTTCTTTAAATAACTTTTTTTAAATTACTAAAAAATAAGGAACTTACATTTATTTACTGTGTAAAATATGGTCCTGTCTTAAGTAAGTTGTCACCGCCAAAGAAGTCTTCGGGCTGTAGTGCTTGAACACGTTAAACGTGATTTTCCCGCAATGTTGTCCACACTTTTTATTTTACTTAAACGGCCTGACTTGTAATCACCCGAGTACTTGGGTCGAAAATGAGCCCGCAAGGGAAACCGTCCCGCGTACAATCTCGAAGCAACGTTTGCAGATTAACGACACTCTCCATAAATGAGGAACATATCCATTTTTGCGATTTAACTAGCAATGATTTAAAATGAAAATTAATTCTCGTCTCCTCCGGTAAAATCAATGCGACTGACTCATCCTGGGTGATTAACAAGACAAAAAACAAGCGTATATAAGAAATAAACTATCTTTTTATGCCCAGGCCGGCACTAGACACACTTTTAAATAAATTTATGTAGCTTTGTTATGTTTGGGTTTTGAAAAAATTTTGTTCAAAAAAGTTGCTTATTTTAACAAGTTTTATACACGGTTAAAAAAGCCTCAACTTAGGAATTACCCTGTATATATTTGGGTAAAAGAAACTAAAAGTAAGAAGCGGCTTTGTTGCTATAAGCGACAATCAGCACCTTTATAGCGCTTTTTGAACCTTACGAGGGTGGTTTTGTTGGTTAGTTTCACATTTTATTTTTTTATGTATTTAAGGGCATAACCGCAATAAAATAGTAAGTTATTATAAATTTGCAATTTCTTGTATTCTTACATATTTTTTTACAATTTTACATTTAATCATAATCATTTAGAATTTTTACCTTACCTTTATGCTAATCTTGCTGTTTTTGATACATCGGCTTTTCTGTGTATTTTTTGTGATATAGCCGAATTTTTAGAATTTATAATATTTTTTGTGGTATGAAATGCGTTTAATTTCTTAAAATAGATTATACAGGTTTTTTTTATTCTACAATTTTTAAAATTATACCAACAAAATGCCGAATCAATTTTACAAAAATATATGCATAACAATTTAATATACGATACACATATTTTTTTTTAATAGTAATTTGGCAATAAGTTCCACAAACCGCACTTTAAAAATATCTGTAAAAATGTTTTACACAGCTAGTTAAACAAATTTCTAACAATAAAGAGATATAAAATTCGACAATTTTGTAAAAATACCTAAAAAGATCAATATCTCAAAAACGGCTAGACTTTGCATAAAGGTAAATTTGGTTATAGAGATTCCAAATGACCTCAACTAGCACATAGTAAAATATTTTTGTTGATAAAACTAAACACCCTTTATATGCAGATAAAGTATAAATATTAAATATAAAATGTAGTTTTGCGGAATTCTTGAACTCGAAGGTCGACGAATATTGGGTCATATGAATAAAAATAAAGCTAATGCCCACATGCATGAGGAAACGTTCTAAGCAAAAGCTTAGAGCTGAAGGTCGGGGTGTGAGCATTTACTTTAATTTGTATAAATAATAAATTGCTTATACTCAAGAGGATTTGGTTAAACAAAAGTAAGCATACGGTCGTGCACGTTGTCGAGATAGGCATAAATTATTGCTGCTGTTAATTGTATCAGTAGTGCGTGTTATAAATTAAATGCCACTAAAATGTCTTAGTATGTGTTAAGTAATGACTTCAATGATGCGATCTTCTAATGTAGAGTTTTTTCCGGTGTGATAATTATCGTCTGGTTCTTGATTATTTTTTCAGAATGAGCATTCCCCAGATACTTGGCAATATTGTGTAGTTCAATGCAACAAATAATAATTGATAAAACATTTTCTAACTTAGGTCGACATGCATACTTTAAAACTGGAAATCTACACTTCAGTTGGTCGAAACATCACTAATTGCAAACTAAAAAATCTGTCTTTTAGATGCATTTCTAATAAGATGCAAGTTGTTTTTATATTTAAATCTTTCTGTTGTTTGGTTTTAAAAGCTGGACGCAAATGTAATTATAGCAGATATTTTTCTTACCACGGATGAAAATTTGATCCACTAAAGGGCTTCTCAATTATTTTATTCACAACAGATAAAAATGTTTTTGACACCGTAAACTAATGAATCTCTAGCTCTTTTGCAACTTTCTCTAAAATCCAGAATGGCTCCATAAAGCCTTCATTTTATGACTAAAGAAAGCATGATTTTCCCCAAAACCCCAAAAAATGAGTTGCTATCCAATTTACATTTACCTTTTCAAATCGGTTAAGTAATCACAAATCTTGCTTATTGGGTTATGCTCAGAATACAGTTGTCAGCATGTTGTTTTCCTACATTCTTATTTATGAAATATAGAGCATAAGCTTCAAATTTTGCGAATTAGAGGTTTTACTCACTTTTATTTATACGGCCCATTATTTTCGCAAAGACCGTGTCAATGCTAAAGTGCAGACATTTATATACATATACAGGGTGTTACAGAATGTTGTGAGGAAAATTTGGAGGCAGACTCTACATCTAAAAATATGAAAAAAAGTTCATATAAACATGGGTCCGGAAATGCTTTGTTTTTATGATACGGAGTGTTTAAAGTTTTTTTTCGCTAAAAATAAGGACTCACCGGCACGGACGCCTCTGATGTAAGTGCCTTAGAAAACAATTTTATACATGTAAATGAGACCTATTTTTATACATTTGCGTGTACAAAAACTGATCCTAATATCTTCACGGGTTTTCAAGAAATGTGAAATAAACTATAAAAGACAAAATAGCATTTCCGGACCCATGTTTATATGAACTTTTTTTATATTTTTAGATGTACAATCTGCCAATAAATTTGCCTCACAACATTCTGTAACACCCTGTGTAAGTTTTTCTACCTAATAAATCTGGTAAAACTAAAACCAAACAAAAAAAAATACAGAAATCATAAACGAATTTTTACCAAAGTTTGTTTAACCAGGAGAGCTTTACAGCAACCGCTACTATATGAAAATAATACCAAATCATGTTGGTATTCTTTGTTATTCCTATTTTTCCACTGTAATTGGCTTTTATAGTAAAAAATTAAACTAATCCAAGTGTTTTATTATGATGTAGTGGCGAAATGAGAGCTGTTTAAAGTCAGTAGCGGAGTAGATGTACTGCAACTTGCTTACTTTCGTTATTGTTGAAAATTAACATTTAAGAACTATAAAATTAGGTTTTTATAACATTTTTTATGTGATTTATTTTTAAAGTTATAAATAGATATTTTAATACGTGTATTAATTGCTGCTTCTTTACTTCGTTCGAGAAACGGATAGAACGTTACCCAAAAGTGTGCTGCCGGGTACTTCGCGTTCTTAGAGCTTAAATATGTTTAGTGTCAAAGGCTTGTTTTAAACATTTATATAATGTGAATGATATAATTATTAATTAAATATGCAACATAATAAATGTAAAGGGCAATTAAACCGTCAAAATCCCTTACAATTACCACAAAAAATAAATTTTACAAAAAGGTAAAAGCTTAGAAAACTGTTCGCAATCGTTTGAAAAAAACACCTCGTAAATAATCATGATCTCGACTTTTTAATTCAATGCAATACGTTTTTTTGTGCTTTTGTTAAACGAAAATAACAAGGTTATAGTATACCACTTTTTCTCGTAGAAAATCAAAAGAATTTTAATATTTGTATTCACTCTGCTTTTATCCAAGATGTAAAATTGGAACTTAGCCCCGGTTGCCTCTGTCGATCGATCGTTGTGAAAACGTGTAGTTAGCCACTTATGACCTAGAGACCCTTTTCACAGACAAGTTTTTTATTTAAATTTTAAATGCTGTCATAAAATTTTGTAAAAAATATTTGGCAAAAGCGTTATTTAGGTATAAAGGGTTATTTTTAACGAGTAAAAATTTGTGCAAAGGAACGATTGTATTGCATTTTTAAAACAAAACAATACAAAACATTTTAAGAGTGACATTTTCTTGTATCTTTTACTTTTAAGTTTATTTGTCCTTTTGTAAACTCTATTTGCGGACCTACTTTACAAAACCATTAAATTCTTAAGTGACTTTCTCTATATTCTTTTTCTTTTTTTCTTTCATAACATCGTGCTTATGCATTTTCTATTGCAGCATGTTTCTTTTTGAGCTTGGCTTTGAACTCGCGCTGACCTCATTTTTTATTTAGATGCACGTGTGTTTTTTTATGCACCTTAAACTTGAAAATTGCTGTTTTTTTACATTAAGAAAAATCTATGTTGTAGTTTTTGCATGTTAGATTTAAAACTGGATTCTGATAAAGTTGTGTGTGATAAATATCCGGGGTATCATACTTATAAAGATTATGATACAGTTACAACAAATAGCTTGTTGATAGCTGTTTCTTGAGTACTTTATTATTTTCAATTACAGATTGTTGAAAATACAGTGCTTAACTGAAAAATTATTTTCTTAGTCAACGGCTCTGTTTTTTTATACAAATAAACTACATTACTTTAGGACTTTCTGAGAGGTGTTCATTCGCGAACTTTTATATTCTTTTACCACCAAGGAATCTTTAGAAATTTCATCCTCCAAGCAAATGCCAAGATTTTATTTTTGATTTACAGTGCAAGTTTAGCGACGAAAATACAAGTCGCCAGATACCGTTTTTTTATAAAATAAACAAAAAATTTGCAATAACACCATTGTTAAAAAAGATGATATTTGTCCTAAGTCAAAATAGGACGACTTAAGACAACTTACATATATCTAAGAGCGTTACAAATTTTAAGAAATTATGTTTTTTGTAAAACGTGCTAATTATTTTAAATACCCTTTATTTATACTATACTGTTAAACTAACTTTTAGATACTTGGTTTTAGGCTTGAAAATATACTTTTACAGTATTGAGACCAGTAAAAAAATACCGAATTAGTCCGGTAAAACTTTTTTAGGATTTGTTTAAATAAAATTCTTTTACCGCCATACATACCTAATATACTCTATACTCCAACTTATATTATTTATGCGGCTAAAATTACACTTATTTTCAACTGACTTTACTTTACTTTACTATATATATTAAAGCAATCTTTTTGTCAAATTTACCTTTTATGTCAGTATTCACAATGTTTCCAGCAGTAAACACAAATCTTAAAACCCATTTCCAAAGCAGACAATTAAATTTTTTGTAGATATACGAAGCAGGTTAAAAATACGTTATTTTTTCAAAACATAAATTTCGATAGTACAGTATGAAATAAAATAGTGTACATTATTTATCAAAAAACCTTTACGATATTTGTTTAGAAATTTTAGACTCTGCTCCTTCGTCGCCTCGTCCATAAACATCTCACTCATAATGTAAAAGTTTATTTTCCGGGTTGACGTCACCTGTAAATATTTCTTCTAATTTTCTATATCATAAATGTTATTAAAACTCACATATTTTAATCCGATAACAGGTTTTATTTATAATCTTTTTAATTTCTAAATATTTTTAGTTGCATAAGTGGTTTTGTCAGAAAACAAAAATGTCAGTTGTTAGCGAACATGAATCAACTGTTATAATAAAACAACCAGTTTATATTAAAGATAAATTTAATTAAAAAAGAAAACTATTACTTAGGCAAATGTGCTTACAAATTGTTAGTATAAAAAATAAACTTAACTCCACTTATTAAGGGGCCAAAACTTATATTATGTAAGGCCAAATCAACCTAGAATAAAAAATCACTTATTAAAGAATGAAATTGGAACTCTTATTGTTTTTAATATGATAAAAGGTAACTTAAACGAAAATATGTATTTAATTTCTTTTAAATTACATTACCAATTCTTTTGGAAAATGTGTCACCTTTCCTTCGAAGAAAACTAGGGTGTATGCATGATACCTCTCCACATTTTTTCGTTACTTTCCGGCAACCAATGAATTGGAAGGGAAAATGCCCAGTAGAAGGACCATCAGGTTTACCAGATTTAATTGTGTGATATTTAAATTGGCGAAGGAAGAGTTTTAATGTGTTTTTGATCTAAAATAATTTTTATACAAGAAGCCCAGAGCATCTAGGGTTATTCGTTTGGTTCTAAGCATAAAATTACCACTCTTAATTTTATGCCATAAGGTACTAGTCACTTTAGAAAAATAAAAGAAATAAAATTTTTAAATTTTCATAGCTGTTTAAATAAACAAAAATATAAATCTTTTTTTATAATAACGTCTCATGTTTCTAAAATAAAATTTAAAAACAATCACACTTTTACTTATTTTACAGTGTTACGATTCGAATTTCTTAAAAATATTATGAATGGTGACTTTTAAAGGTCCAAGGATGTAAAAAATGCAAATAGATATTGATTTTTTGAAAATTCTAAAGTGGACTAGTAACACAAATAATAATTTGTAACACCATTTTTGTTAACAAATATGAATTTTCGCATATTCGTGTCTCTCTTACAAAACATAATTTAACACAAAAGCCAAGTTGCTTACTTAGCCCAAAATAATAAACATATCTAGAAACGAAGACAAGGCACAACAACCACTGAGACCGTATTTTGAATAGAAATTTGCGTAACTATAGCGGTTTTGCAACGTGCTTACTTGTGCAGTTTACAAACTTTAAGTGGGTGTATCATAATCAAAGTTTATACCCGAGTTACATTTTAAGTTATGCGACACTGATAAATATGCCACGAACTATGGCATACACGGTATTTAATTTTTACATATGGAAATGGATTCAGTTTAACGCAAGGAAAACTGTTTAAATAAATAACATAAATGTTAGTACTAGTGGTCTCTTTTTCAATCTCGAATAGACAGTATCGCATACGACATCAGTATAGTGTCGCTTTCGACATTTTCTATTCGACTTTTTTGCGAGTGGGTACCCATTCCAGAAATAAATTGTCGCTCGTGATTGTTGTAACTATTGTAAACTTTTATTTAAAGATTGTTTTGTTTGAATCGTAAAAAATATCGGTAATTATTGATATAAAGTATATTATATTAATTTAATTTTAAACACAATATCGAGCAATATATGTATATCACAAATGATAAAAGTACAAGCGTTGTATGCTAGTTATTTATTTTTTTGTACATCAAGCAATACATATTAGAGATAATAAAGTACAAAATATTTGTAGGCCTATGAAATTTATTACATTGTTATTGTACATAAAAAGATCTTCTATATTAAATATTACTGTTGTCTATAAAGTATTAAAGGTATTACATTTTAATATATTTCATAATTTTACGATAGCTTTTACGTTTTCTATCCTCTAGATATTTTTTTAAAGCAATATTAATTCACTTCTTTTCGGAGCTTTTTACACATGAGACTGGAGAATTAATCTTCAGAGTTATCCAACAAGGGATGAACAGGGACCTATTTATGGCATCCTCGTATTCAGAAAAAAAGTAAAGTAGCCATATTGTGACATTTTTTTCGTCAAATCTAAAAATATACTAAAGATAATTATTTGAATTGAAACTAAAGAGATACCACAGAAAATAAAACATTTTTTTAATTGACACCTTTTTTATTGCTTCGTTTTTAAAAACATCGCATTTTTTGATACGTTCCAATTTCGTATGTGTTTTCAAAAACAACAGAATGAATTTAATTCGTATGATAAATTTTAAATTTAAATTAGAGAATATATAAAATGTAAATAAATACCTGAAGTTACAAATATGACCCTTTTAGTCCTGGTTGAATGAGTTGTACAGGGTCTCTAGTTTTCGTGTGTTTTCATATACCATTTGTCCTATTATTAAAGATAGAAAGAAAAACTTACATTGCCGCAAAAGAAATTTTCATAGCACCCCAGTATCTGGCATACATTTTAAAAATATATAATTTTTGAGGCTTCTTTGTATCACGATAATTTGGTAACTTATCAATAAGGTGAAAATGGATTTTTGTATGTAGAATTCGGTGGCGTAGTTAGCCTTTTTTCAAAAAGTATTTTTTCTGAGTGTCGTCCTGTCGTGTTTTTTTTTAATAGGACATCCATCCTGTGAATAATTTTTCGTCCTATTTCTCTTTTTTAGAGCTTTTTAAAAGTATATAATGGTCCACATTTATTCCTTTGAACAGTGGATAATTTTAACATTTTTTTTTTAATTAATCATCAGTCACAGATAACCATGACAAAAACCGAATTCTGTAAATGCAGCATGATTGACAAATATTCCTGGTATTTATTTGTTTGATTTTGTTAGTTTACTTTTTTATTTTTGTAAAAAATTGTTCAATATGCTACAAAATAATACATATAAAAATTATGAAAAAAAAAACGCAAACGCCTTCTACTAAAATTATTAATCAAATGTTCTTTTTTTATCCCTAAGTTTGGATCTAAAACTCTTCCTTCTTTATATAGGTTTATTATTTATTTATTAGTTGTTTGATAAGCAATAAAAACTTTAAGTTTTTTTTTATATTTCTAGCGGACAATATGGATTTCTTTACAAAGACTTTAATCTTATTTTATTTCTCTTGTTACACATAAATTACAAACTTTAGATCGTTGCTTTTAACAAATCCATGGCCGAATCTCAAATAATGGGTTCATAAACAACCAAATTTTTTTCTATGGTTTACAACCTAAATTGTTCGTTCGTTCATAACAGTTAGGGGGTGACCAAAGATTAAAAAAACATCTATTTTAAAAGATGATTACTCTTTAAGCTTTCATTAAATTAATTCTGACTCGGTATTGCGGCACTAACTTAAATTCTTTTTGACATTATTAATTTCCTTTCTTCCGCAATAAATCTCATTGATAATACTCTTCACTGTAATATTGATTTACTTGCAGGATTCTTACAAGACCTGTAGTTATTATTTTTTTGACGCGTTAACATCTTGACCATTTTAATACCATTATGACATAATTTGTGTTGTTGCAAAAATTATAAACCAATTTATAGGCCCGTCAATTATCCGGTAAAGTTATGCAAAATGAAGAATAATTTAACACTTTTAGCACTAAGGACCTAAGAAAGAATAAGCACATTTTATACACTGTTACAGCAGCTGCCAAAAAGCTTAGTTTTATCTTTAGACCCAGAAAATATTGGTCCCTTTCTAATCTACAGTCTTTGTGTATGTCAGGGTCATAATCAGACCTACTTGAATCGCCAAGATTGATGAATAGCTTATTATGAAACATTTAACAGTCCTGATTCTCTGTAATAGTCTCTAGAACTTATTGACTCCAATCTTATTAAATAGCTTACTTCTCTTTCCAATTAAAGGGTGATCTAACGATTAGTTAGTTAAAATAATTTTATGGAAAAATTATTGTGTTAAAAAGTTTGATATATAACATGAAAAATAATATCATTTATATGACCTCCACGGCTTTGTTGACAGGAAGTTGTCCGAAGGTCAAAATTTTGGATAACTTTTTGCAATAAAATTGGATCGATGACATCTATGGTAGCTCGAATGCTGTTTTTTAATTTTTAAAGTATTTGTGGGTTATTACACTTAGTTCTTCAGATAACACCAAAAAAAGTAATCCAAGGGTGTAAGATCACAGGATCTTGGGGGCCAATTTACATTAGAGTTCTGGAAATGATGCGATTATCGAATTTTGAGCGCAATAAAGCGATTGTGCGAATCTGCGAAGCTGTAAATGGTCCAACGTTTAAGTTGCTGAGTTAATTGGATTTTGTAAGCATACAAATTAAGTTTCCTCGTTAAAATTCGTTGCATAGTGCCATAGATCAAGTTCCAATGTTGGGCTACGACGGATTGAGGTGCTTGGCTGTTCATGCACATTTTCACTCACAGCAGCAATATTTTAATCTGAACGAGCTGGTCGAGTAAGCTGAATCAGTCTCTTCAAATTGTCGCACTATTCCACGGATTGCCGACTCACTAGGATGATTATTTTGACCCAAGTAATCTTGAATTTTACAAAATGACTTTTAAAACGAACGATCATTTTCGTAGTAAGTTTGAATAACTTTAAAACTATGTGCAGTTAAAAAAAACTCCATTATGTAATTGCCAAAATCTATAAATGAACCTATCAAAAAATATGTTCATGGCCAATATATGTCCGATAACGACAATCAGCATCCACGCTAACCGAGGGATCATCCTTTACAAACAGTGTCTTATGTCTTTTATTTGAAAGATTACCAAGTATAGTTATTCCTATTAGCTTTCACTGGGCAACAAAGAGTGGAACTTTTATGTTTTTAATTTACTCTTATAAACTGCCTCTAACTTCACCGCGGAAACTCACCATACGATAATATTTAGGGTTTTACCCTTGGTAGTTAAAGAAGTATTGTGCATATTATATTACTTTTGTATTTAGTCGTTTATAGATATTGTAAAAATTTAACAAAAAAACACATCAAAGCACGTAATTCAAGAATTTGTTTGTTTGTATTTTTAATAGAATGATCTCTCTCCAAAAAAAAACCTAAATAAACACTAAATTTCTCCACGAACTATGCAGATTTTCCACATAAATAGCCTTGACTTTGCACGTCATCATCATTTTTTTTAAGGCTCAAAGCTTGTTTGCGGAAGCTTTGGATCTGATCGTGGCATAAATTCCAAGGCGTAAAAACATATTTTCATCACATAATTAATTAAACGCCTACAAAATAATTAATAACGGCTATTTTTAGCCAACAAAAACATTTACCAGCAATGAAATATTATTAAATTCTCAAGCCTGCGTGTTTTAAGGGATTATTAGTAATTTTTTTTACTATTGGATAATTTGAAGAATGGCACTATTTTTTTTTTTTGTTGGGTTAAGCATATTTTAACGAATAGAATTTTTTTAAACTTTATTTTAATACATATAATAAAGAATCCAATATACAGGATGTCCTAATTCGGAAACGTCGATTTTTATTTTAAGTCGAGGTTTTTTTCATGAAAGGAATATTGATACATTATATCTCAAATTTAAATACAGTGCATTTAAAACGAACCACCCTTATCTTTAAAAAAAAAACTCACCAAAAAAACGAAGAAACACGTCGATTTAGATATAAAATTTATTTCATTTTTACTACCCTAATAGTTAACTATTTTGATAGTCAAATGGCAACCCCATATGGACACATCATTTAAGTGGCATGAAATTTGCTATTTAAAGTACTAAGAAACTTTAAATCGATGGACGTAGAAGCGATTAGAAGTAAAAATGGTTTAATTAGTTTATCGTGTTCAAATAATTTATTTTATCAAATGTCAAATGTGCGCCGTTATTGGCGGACAAGCTTGTTTTGAAATTTCGCAGACTATTTTGGGCAATCATTCCAATTATTATTTTTTGTGTTATGCTACAGCAAAACACCAAATTACACAAGTTTTTAAGACGTTTAGGAACCAGTTAAATATTACTGTTAGGATTGTCATTTTAATCGAGTTTAAAATTAAGAATCTTGATTTTAAAATGGTGTACCTCTAGGGAGAAATAGAAATAATTTTCCATTATGGGCTGAAGATCGATGCGCGTAGAACCGCCAGAGTATTCAATGAGGGCATCAAAATAAAAACGTGGGGCATAAATAAATGGAACGGTGGAAGTTTGAAGAAACTGGATCATGCAACAAGAAAAGCAATGAAAGGGTTTTAACGGCGCCAGGTTGAGGTACTAGGACAGTTCGCAATAGATCCGACGTTGTCTATTCCAAAAGTTTCTAAGTACCAATATTTCTACGGGTTCCGGCACAAAATTTTGAAAAAAAATAATTTTTTTCCTACAAAATACAAATTCTTCATGAACTCAACGAAGGCGATTATGATAGAAGAATAGAATTTTGCGAATCAATGGCCAGGAATTGACGAAGACCCTCATTTGATCAAAAATATCTGCTTTTCTGACGAATCAACTTTCTTTAAATGGAATTTTAATAACATAACTGGATAGGGATAAGAAAATCCGCACATATTTCAGGAAGGACATACTAATTTCCAGAGAAGATCAACGTTTGGGAAGGTATTTTGGAAACGAAATTATCGGGCCCTTCGGAAGAAAATTTAACTGGGCAACTGTATCAACCTTTTGGAAAATGCGATATACCCTTCTATCGTCCAATCTTTGGAAAATCAGGTGGATGAAAATGGTGCTATGGAACTCAGTGAAAATAATTTGCATTTCCAGAAGATGGAGCCCCCCCCCTTGTTTGCAGTTCGAGAGTGGCTAAAACAGTTTCAGGACGGATAGGCAGACGAGGTGCCATCAATGGCCAGCACGGTCTCCAGACTTAACTCCTCTAGACTTTTTTTTGGGTTTTTTTAAAAAGTAAAGTAACAAAACGCCACCTAAATATTCAAGAACTTAAATGTAGAATTACACTAGAATGCAGAGGTATTACCAGACAAACTTTCGCCAACGTTCCAAGAATTTCAAAACAGACTTTATTATTGTCTCGCCAATAACGGCGCACATTTTGAGCATTTGATAAAATAAATTATTTGAACACGATAAACCAATTAACACACATTTTTACTTCTAAGTCGCTTCTACGTCCATCGATTTAAAGTTTTTTTAGTACTGGGATAGCAAATTTATGCCCTTACAATGATGTTTTCCACTATGGGGTTGCCATTTGACATATCAAAGTGAGGTTAACTGGAGGTTGAGGTGACCGATAAAATTTTATCAAATACGAAATTAAACTTCCCCTGTATATCTAAATCGACGTGTTTTTTTTTTTGGTGAGTGTTTTTTTTTAAAGATATTTAGGGTGGTTCGTTTTGAAATGAAAGCACTGTATAACGTTATAGATGCTTTTTTAACCACACTTTTACCACGCTTTTATTAGCTTCACCTGAATGTATGTAACGAAATCTTTCAACTGAATTTTCACCAATTTCAATAAGGCTGATTTACTTGAAAATGCGTATAGGGGTGAAGAGCCGATGACAATAAAATTATTTCAAACTTCGTTCTAATGTCCGCCAGGGGTCTTAAAATAAAAAAAAAAAATAACACTTTTCAAATGACAATATTTGGAAGGTTGGGTTATTTTATGGCATTTTTCTTTTTCATGTGGAATTTTGTTATGATCCGTTGGCCATAATGGATTTATTGACAAATATAAGATATACTAAAAATCTAGGCTGTTGATTAGGATTACTTTTAATGTTGTTTTGGGACTAAAAAAATAAGAAAATAAGTTATAGTTTAAAAAAAAACACGCTTTTAAGCAAACCTAACCAGAAATTAGAAAATATTTAATTATGGTAAAAAGCTGGGGGTGTAATTTACTATATTTTCATAATAACTGTCATTTTGTAAATAGCTACCAATAAAATAATAGTAACATTTAATATTAAGCACCCCACGCTTTTTAAATAAAATTGATTATTTTCTACTTTTACTTTTTTTATATACTTTTTAGTTCCGTTTGCTATAAAATCGTTTTTTTTTTTAGTTTTTTTTAAACCATAATTTATTTAATAGTAATTCTAAAACTCTTGTCAATTTATATGTAACAGCCCAATTTCAATTGTTTTTCCTTGTCGTTTACGAGAAATTAAATAACAAAATTTTACCTAAAAAATAAACCATATTTTATTCACATTTTTAATGTTTCTGTAATATATGCTAAAAATTTAAGGAAATGAGTTTCTAATCCTCGCAAATCGATCTCTTATGAGTAGATTTCGGATTTCGAAAAGAATCAAGTTACACTTAACGTAAAATATTAATGCAAACAAATAACAACTAACCACAACTGCATCCTAAACGATCGTAACTGTATGACAGCTGTCAAACTTGGACAAACAGGATCGATTCACGATGGTCAAGGACTCCTTACTCCAAATTTTTGACAAGTATTTAAAAAACACAACACCGACACACAAAAAAAAAGTTGTCAGTACTTTTGGCCAGGCCTACTTTGTTATATGGTTTTCGATGCCCTGATTCCGAATTCGGAGCCCGTTTTGCTCCATCAGGCTTAAGTTTCAAATAAATTGCAAAAAACGCTAAAAATTTACATACATTTTTTGCAGTTTTTGGCGTTTTTCGCAATTTATTTGAAACTCAAGCCCGATAGAGCAAAACGGGCTCAGAATTCAGATCCAGGGCTTTGAAAATCATATAAAAATTAGGTCTGGCCAAAAGTGTTGACAACTTTTTTTGTGTGCCGGCATAATTAATATAAATAAAATATGATTTATTTTTTAAGTAAAATTTTGTTATTTATTATTTTGTTAACGACATGAAAGAAAAATTTAAATTTGGGCAGTTTTGTATAACTTGACAAGCGCTTTAAAAGTACTCTTTGAAAAACTTAGGTTTTAATTTAAAAAAGTATTGATAAAAGCCGTTTCTTAAATTTGGGACATACTGTATAAATATTTCTTATACAGAAAAAATCGCGACTAAAAATACTAATCGATAATTCCTCCTTTTTTTTATCATTTGTTTTTTATTTATTGAATTTACTTAAAAATAGAGACTCGCATTGTATATAGTTAAGCTGGGTTTCCACTGTGCGAAAATTATACTAGCAACCGTTTCGCGTACCCACAACGCGTGACTACGTTGTGGGTACCTACCGGCTTACTAAGCCCATGTCTAGTCGGTTTTTAGGTGTGAAGCAAAGTATTTGGTGTTGTTTGTTTTGCTTCGTGTGGCAACACACGTATTTGAAGCTTTAAAATGAACCAGGACGACTGCAGTCGCTCTGTCTCGCACAAACTGATGGCTCGCACATACAAATGCTCCGCATCTAGGTGCTTTTACATAACACAATACCATTTATACGTAGCACGATAAGTATTATCACGTAGATTAATATTGTAAATTTATAACTAAATAAAATAAACTTTAAACTTCAAACTTGTTTCGCCTCTATGTTGCGAATTGTTTTACCATGTGGAAATAGTTTGCTCGAAATAGTAATTCTAGCGAAACGGTTGCGCGAGTTATTTTCGCCCAGTGGAAACCCAGCTTTAGATTTAAAACGTTTATAGATAAAGCCAATCTACAACAAATAGGTTAATTATATTATATGGATATAATATATTTATAAATACCAATTAATTAATTTATATGGTTTATATATATACAAATTATTAATCGTTTCTTCTTTTCAAAGGACTAATTTGGCAGAACTGGTCAAATTTTGATCTGAGGTACTTTGAGAGTTTAACAATGAAAAAATTTCTGGAAAAGTGATATTTTCTCCATTGAGTTTACTAAGATTTTTATTTTTAAGCTAAAGTATTTAAAGTTTTTAAAGGCGAAAAGGGTAGCGGGTCTTATAGGTCAAATTCGATGGTTTTTTATAAATTCCAACTAAATTTAAAATTAGTTGCGTTATGACCTCGAACAGTTTGCAAACTTCTAAAAACCAAATCAGAATTTTCTATATAAATATAAGACAAGTTTTCAAATAAATAATAAAAGAAGAAAACAAAAAAATAAATTATGTACATTCAGAATAAATATTTTAAAGTTTAAAAAACTTTAATTTATCAAACCTTTCCATTTTTTTCCAAAACATAACCCCTTTGCATAAAACCCTTTCTTTTTTTCCCGTTTTGGGGAAAAACCTAAAAGAATTTTCCTTTTAAATTTAATTCTTTAAATTTTAAAAAACCATAAAGGTTTTTCCCCCAAAAAAAAAAAACGTTATTTTCCCCAATTTTTCCAAAAAATTGTCGAAAATAAAAAAATTTTATGGTTTTCCTTTTTTTATCTATTTTTTTTTAAAAACACTTACCCACTATTTTGCTAAATTAAACCTTTTTCAATTTTTAAAAAAAAAATTTTTTAAAAAAAATTTTTTTTTTTATTTTTTTTTGTTTTTTGGGAACTAATTTTTTTTTTTTAAAAACAAAAAAACAAATTTTTTATTTTTTTGGAAATCAAATTCCCTTTAAAAAAATTAAAAAAAATTCCAAAAATTCCCCCAAAGGACATAAATTTTAAAATTTTAATTTTTTAAAATTTAAAAAAAATTTAAAATTTTTTTTTTTTTAAAAAAAAAAACTTTTTTTCCCGAAAATTCCAAAGAAAATTTAATTGAATTTAAAAAATTATTTCAGGAAAAAATTTTATTTTTGGGGCCCCTTTTAAAAATTTTTTTTTGAAAATTTTAGGTAAAATGGGGGTTTTTGGGTTTTAAAAAATTTTTTAAAAAATTTTTTCCCTTTTTGTTGATTTTTTTTAAAGTTTTAAAATGTTTTAAAAATTTTAAATTTTTTTTTTTATTTAAAATTTTTTATATAAATTTTTAATTAAAAATTTTTTATTAATATTTTTTATATATAGACAAATTAGTAAAAAAGTCAAAAGAAAAGGAACATCAAATTGTGGACAGAACTTGGTCAAATTTTGGATCTCAGTACTTTAAGTAAGAGTTTAACAAATGAAAAAAATGTTTGGTAAGAAGTGATAATTTTTCTCCAAATATGAGTTTTCTAAGTTGTCTTTATAAGGGTAGACAAGCTCTATAACCCTGTATTTAAAGTAATTTTTTCGAGTAGAATGAGGTTTGGGGTCTTATAGGTAAAATGTAGTAATTTTTTTTGTTAGTAAATAAAATCCAACCTAAATTTTAAATTCTAAGGCAGTTATGACCTCAGGTTCAATCAGATTGCAAACTTCTAAAATACCCCTAAATATATGAATATATGTATATAAATATCAAGAGCAGTTTATCAAATTAAATTAAAAAAAAAAAAAAAATAAGAACTTAGCCTGGTCACAATTATAGATTCACCTCTTGGAAATTATTTTTTTAAAGTTTAAAAACAAAAACTAAACTTAGTCATTAAATTATTTATTTCAATTGTTGATCACTCTGTCATTATAGGTAAAGTAACGTAAATGTCAAGAAAAAATATAATAATTTGTATCGGTATTTTTGCCTTTATAACTAATATTTTATATTTTTTTAACTTAGTTAATAAAAATATTTTATGACCTAAAAAATATTTTATTTGTATTAATATTAATAACATAATGTATTATTAAAGACGCGGTGTACCGTTGAAAATATGATTCCCGTGTCTGTTTAGAAAATGGTATTTTTTCTCTCGTTTGGACGAGAAAAATACTACTTTTTTTCTAGGAAAAAACATTTTTCTTAAACATACAGGTTGTACTAAAAGTATGAACACTAAGGACCATGATATAAAATCATAATTAAAAAATCATACATACATAAATTAGTGGCCAACTTCGCTTCCTACTTTTTGAGCGATAAACTATTAATGTTGTGGTTTGATAATAACTAAAAACAAAAATACTCTTAAAAATACAAATTATGTATTATAAAAAAAACTAATTTTAGAAATAATGCAAGAAAAGGTAGTAAAAAATGGCTTGATACCTATACGATTTTAGAGTAGTTTTATTTTTTCGAAATCAGTGCGGAAAAGTGCCGCAAGCAAGTGCGGCCGCACTTAAAACACACAAAACTAAGCTTCTACATTTTTGCTTCTACAGAAAAAGTGTTTCTGAGAAAATTATATAAAATTTTAGTGTTTTTTATCCAGATATTTACATTTTAATTTTTAAGAGAATTTTCACAAACCCACCCGGGAAAATAGTTTAGAAATTGCGTATTTTTTTTCGCTTTTAAGATGTTTTTAAATTACCTTCTTAATAAATCAAAAAATTCTTTGTAAAAGGAACTTTAATGAATCTTCAACAAAAGATATTTTATTGCAGGGCCATTTAATAAATCGATAAGATTATGTTGAAACTCCTGCAACCTTTGACCTTTCGAGCGCCCGGGGACTGCAATAACAGACACCAAAAGTATGCGAAAATAAAACGGTTTTAATACCAGAAAAGCGTATTACGTATTAACATGGAGATTACGTACAATGAAGTTTCTTTAGTTTCCTGTAAACTTTGTTGTGGTTGAAACTTTTAATCGAGTTTGATTTTAATGTTTATCTTTGCCGTTAAATCCTACAAGCATATACCTATCTCCGCCGCTCTCTCTCTCAGGCTTGTTCGCACGGTATGCGAGAGTGAAAAAAATAGGTATATAACCTTTCTCTCTCGCCATAAAGTGTTGATTTGAAGGTGGAGGAGGGGTATATACCTGGTGGCTCAAAAATTCATGTCTAAAAAAATTTATTCCATTGGGACTCTTTGAGAGCAAATAAGTGTGAGAAGACGGCTTATACGAAAAAAGTTTATATGGATTTGTAATATTCTTTCAACATGTTCTTTTTTAATTCGGAAGATTTCCCACATTGTCACGAACACTCTGTAATATTTAAATATGATTGGGGTCTCCAGCACCTAAGTCCCAAAGTAAAAAATTCTAAATATTTCTTAGAGTAACTTTAAGTGCCTTATATTTTATGGTCCAAAAAAGAACAGGGCAAATTACAGCGGGAACTCATCAGGCGAGTGCTGGTCCACCGAGATATCGGGAGTTTTCCGGTGGGCATTGTAAGGTTGCTTCGAAGGGCTCTTCTAAGCCTTAAAGCCTATGTACGTATTTAATATCTAGTAGGCTTAAATAAATGTATTAAAGAGTTTTTCTATGCGTCAATATTGTTTGGCCATGTCTTATGGGCTCTGCAAGTGATGAATAGTTTCCCGGGCCCTAAAATTGTCATAGCAGGCGCCTGGAATTCATGTTTAATGATGGATTTTTCCCCGGAAGCCGTCTTAATTTACTACCGGAGGCAGCGCAGCCTCCTGGGCCCCCGAGACTGGTTATTTGTGATTCAACGCTTTACATTCGCACATGATGTGGTAGGCTGCTTCTCGTCGCACATTTTGCAACTTGGGTCCTTATTGTATGAGCCTATCTTGTGTAGCCCTACTGTTATGCGAAGTCTTTTCCTACTTTGTCTGAGTAGTTCTTTCTTTGTTCTTTTGGATGAAGCCTTTTCCATGTCCTATTTTACTGATGCTGGACCAGTATTTCTCGTGTGTGTTTCGGATCCATTCCTTAGTTTACCCTCGTGCTGTGGTTTTGGTCACTCCAAGGGCAGGTTCTGGTACAAAGTATGGTGTGGATGATCCCTGTCTCGCTATCTCATTCGCTATTTCGTTGCCTAAGTGTCCCGGTGCCCACAGTTATCCTGTTATGTTTTCCCAGGACTTGGCATTCCCATGTTAGCTTGGACGTTACCTTGGTGTTTGCTAGTGCCCCTACTGATGCCTGGCTGTCTGTTATTATGCATATCAGCTTGCATTTAAAAGCTCACCTGTTGTTTTCTTTTGCACAGTGCAGTAAAGCATATATTTTCGTTTGAAATACAGAACTGTGTGTTTTTTTTCTTGGGACAGTCCACGAAGGCTGATGCCTAAGTACTAACGTACCGTGGGTGCCTTAGTGTTCCTAGTGGGATGGAGAATTTTTGAGTTCCTCATTTCACAGTACACGGCCAAATTTAAAATGGTACATTAATTCTAGCGACAGTCAAAGAAGCCAAACTTACCTATTGCCAAAGTTCTGGTTTAGAACTTTTTTGTCTTTGGGCTATTTTAACGAAGTTTTATTGTGCAAGGGCTGTTTTTTGGGGCTATATAGCCAAAGATATTTTTGCCTGGGCCATTTTGACGGGGTACCTAAAAACCCAAGTTACGTACGCGCATGATTCACACAGTCCAAACAATATGTAGTTTTATCTAAACAATTTTAGTGCTAATTTTGATTAAATTAAGAAATTGCATTCTCTGGTCACCGTAATATGTTCACCGATGCATACATGCACACCGACTTAAAAAAATCATAACAAAATAAACATTTCTAAAAACAAGTTTTTATCTCTATGCTTTAAAAAGAAAAAAATAAACTTTAAATTAAATCAAACCCATCAGTTTAATTACTCAATTTATATAACATAAACGCTGGTAGCCAGATTTACCTTTTCTATAAAAAACATATAATTTTCTTCATAGAATTACTTATGTTAAGATCAAGTTAAATATTGTCTTCCTGTTTTTATTTTTTTACTATTAATTTGCTTTTAATTTTTTTTAGTTATCGCTGCACTTGTTTCCAAGTCTGTTCACCATCAAACCATACCTAACCTTTGCCTCTAAAATTGGTATAGCGAAAAACTTATTTTCCACCATTTTGATTTTTTCCCTTAAACTCTTTTATTTGATATATTTGCCATGGGAGTGTATAAAAAAATAAAGTCCACCATCCTGGTAAGTCCGCAGTATTGGATTTAGAGTGACGTCATTTTATTTATCGTATTCTTCTTAGCAAACCCTTTCATTTGATACCTATATCATGGGAGTGTATAAAAATAACTTGCCCGCCATCTTGGGTGGTCCGCCATATTGGATTTAGAATGATGTCACTTAGCTAACCATTAATTGTCATCCAAACTAAACGTGTATGCAAAATTGCAGCTTAATCGGTTAGGGGTAACTGCTTTAAAATTCAGTTGCAAGATTTGACTCGAACAAACATACAAACATTGCAAGTTAAATAAAACCTTATAAATACAAATTTTCTGTGATTTACGGACCCTACAACATCAAGAAAACGAAAAAAATATATTTTTTTGGTAAAATCAATAAGGATTTTTTCGCGACATACCGTTTTTAACTACTGGTTGATAGCACTTCTTTCCCCCACCATTCTAACCGTACTTAACCCGCCTATCCTCGCAAAAACGAAACGGTTTACATATATCATGCGTGTGTCAACTTACATACTAATCGTTTAATACACTTTTAAGTTTAAGTCCAAATGAAAGGAGAGTTAAGAAATAAGTCAAAAAGATAAGATATAAACCAAATTTTCCATACAATAAGATATTAGCTGTTTCCAAATCAACTGTAACAAGTAAATCATTTTCTCTATGATTTAAAAACAATTGTACTAATTCATCCATTTAGGAATTAACTTACAAATCGAAAAATCTGCAATCCAAATAGTTGGTAAACCATAGCAAAAAAACATAACAAGAACCAAAACAAAAGAAAAGCCGCGAATCCTCCGTTATTAACGCTCCTTCCGACTAGTGGCGATAGCGGTGGATACTGGGTACAGAGTAATGACGTGGATACTGACGTCATAACACCTTTCCCTACGTTACCGCTTCTCGCTAAAATAAACCTGCTGTTCTAACAATTTTTAACGCGGTATGACGCCAAAATTTGTTTAATATTTTTCCCTTTCATACAAAAAAAAAAACATGTCACATTATATTTAAGCTAAATGAAAACAAATGACTTGATAAATCAATAATGCATTTAAAACGAAGTAGGCCAAGGTCTATATAAATAGATATCTAGAATTTTATCATACAATTATTTTCTTTGTGCATGATGGAAATGACATTTAATATGAATTAGGGTATACATTTGACCGAGCATGCAAACGATTAGAATTTTATTTATAGGAAAGTAACGATTCTTGTAAATATTTGGCTCGAGTATCAAAGGTCAGAGTACAGTCACGATTTCCCTTAAGGATAATTGAGTTATTGATAGATGCGTTTCGCGATCTTCGTTGTATTACAAATAGAAGAAAAATTGACTACAAAATAAGGGATTGTAGGTGGTCCTAAAATAGCTTGTTTTGTTTTTTATATTTAGACATAGTCTAGTCGAGAAGTGTGTTTCCTGCGAAAAATAGTTCGAAGGCTTTGAAAAATATGAGCGATAGATCATTCGACGCGGAATGCAAATCTGAGAAAGGCGTTTTCTGCCAATAAAAATGGCAATTGTTATTAACAGAAAACGAAATAAAAAAAGCCATTTAATTTTTGATGATAACTCAAAAACGATAAGAGTAATTGCAAAAAAGATCCTCGAAGAAGAGGAAATTTCCGATAAAAAGTCCAAACTACCAGAGTTCTATCTCCATTATTTATAATTTTTATTTAACACTGAAAATGGGCCTCCACGCGATTTTTGGTTGCGCGCTCAAAATCGAGTACGTCACACTAAATAATTTTTTTTAGGGTATTAAATATTAATTGATGGTCAGATTCTAAAAATTCAAGAGGGCGGATCCAAAATGACGGCTGTGTTTTTCAAGATGGCGAATATTTTTTTAAAAAATCAACGGATTTAAGCCAAATTTCGAATGTGGTGGTTTTTATGGTTGCTGATTTCAAATCTAAAGTAAAATTTGAACTACTTATGATGGTGGATAAAATAAGCAAAACAACGGATTAAAAACAAATTTGATATATGCGAGTTAGTATTTAAAATTCAAGAAGACCCTCTCGGACCACGTAATGGTCAAAAAAAGATCTAGGTACACCAAACTATGAGCATTACAAACAGGATCCGTACCGAACCATTCATGAATCATTGATTGAAATTAAAATCGAGCTTTTTCCGAATTGTCAACAACGCTTTCCGTGAGATCACCGATGTTAAACAACGCTGCGCACAGTTAGTAACTGGACGGCATTGAACCTTGTAAGCATTACTTTAGAGAATAACTTAATTAGGAGAAAAACTCTAAACATATTTTTGAATCTACAAATGTAATAATAAAAAAATCTTTTAGATAGTTTTTTATAGTTTATTTTGATTTCTATGAATATCAAATTAAAAGAAAAAATATTTGGCTTTTCTCCAGAATAGTGATGAGCGAGACCGGTCTCGGTCTTGCGGTCTTGGTCTTGGTCTTGCAGCAAGACCAAGACCGAGACCAAGACCAAGACCGCCTTCTCGCTTGCAAGACCAAGACCAAGACCGGGGTATGCAAGACCAAGACCAAGACCGGGGTATGCAAGACCAAGACCAAGACCAAGACCGAGGGGTGCAAGACTACGCAAGACCAAGACCGACCTGCAAGACTCTTGCACTTTTGTCACTTTTTTTAAATTATAATATTTAATTTTTATATTCAATATACAGAGGTATTTCATATAGACATGACAAAAAATGTGTCGAGATCTGCCTAAAAAGGCGATTATTTTATGAGTAACAGGTTTTTTTAATAAAATAATAATTAAATTGATCACTTCGTTTTTTAATAAAATTACCTAGAAACGATAACTAGTAGATTCAGTAACATGTTTCAAAAATAATAAGATTGTGACTCAATGGTCCGACAAAGCTCGATATCTCCAAAACCGTTTACGACAGAGAAAAACTAAGAGTACAAAAGTTATAGAAGCTGAAAATTACTTACCTATTCCTAATGTTTTTTTTTTTTAAATTAGGTATCTAGTGATGCCACTTACTGGATCAAAAATTTCCAAAATCCAGGAAAACATTATTTTTGTGCAACACTATAAGAAGTGGCATCATTAGATTGCTCCTTTAAACTAAGATATAAATGTAAAAGTGATGGTTTAATAAAAAAAATATTTGTCATTTTCTATAGGAATACTTTTTATATAAATGGATTTTAAATTTCACTTCCGGTTTAGACGGAAAAGTCAAAACAATGCCAAAAGTATAATGATGACGTCATTTTTGTCAAAACTGAAAATTATATATAAAAAACCATCTACGTCGACATTGTACCTATATGACAGTTCAAGAATTTCCAGCATAATATACAGGAAAGCGATTTTTTTTAAACGAATTTTTTGCTATAATTTTTCTATTTTAGGTTAAAAGCTTAAAATAAGGAAGTTTTCTTGAGTGGTGGTGGATTTTTTGGAAAATTCTGAAATAGAAAATAATTTTACATTTACGCTCTTTTTTCTACAATTTTTGTATATTTAGTTTTTTACCATTATGAACGGTTTCGGATATATCGATCTTTGTAGCACTATCGAGCCACCTTGTATATGAAGAATGTTTATAAAGTATTTGTACAAACTTTGTACGGCAAATGTTTGACTAATTTGAACATAGAAACTTTATTTGAAGTGAAAAGCTTTCTAAATAGCTTTTTTTTGAATTAGAAACCAATATTTACATATCAGAATCATTTTCATGGAAATTTCACATCTGGTTGAAATTAAAAGTTTTTTTTCTGCCCTCAAAGTACTCAGTATTGTAAATTTATAAGCTTCTTCAAAGAAAATTTAAATATTTCCTATCACTAAAATGAAGCGCTATAAATAAATAAGCCCCTACATTTAAAATATCCTTTTTAATCAAATAATTTAAATGTACATGTGAGGTTAAAATTGGTATATTTTAAAATTTTAAAGCAAAAAATATAGTCTTTATCTTTATTTATTTAAAAGTATTAAAAATATATATATTTTATTAAAGATTGCTTAGTTTAAATTATTACTACCAAAAAAAGCAAGACCAGCAAGACTCTTGCAGCAAGACCAACAAGACCGGGTGGTGCAAGACCAAGACCAAGACCGGACTTGCAAGACCAAGACCAAGACTAGCCCGGTCTTGGTCTTGGTCTTGCTTTGCTCATCACTACTCCAGAATAAAGATATTTATATTATTTTTTTAACAATTATACTTTTTTATATAGGTTATTATGAAAAGCTAGTCTGCTCTCGCAATAATAATAACAAAAAACATGAAAAGACATAAAAAGATTTAATTCTTTATAAAATTGATTTGTTTTTAAGTACTATAATAAAATAATTATTTTTATGAAATTATATAAAAATAAAAAATAAACTTACTTGAAAACATTGGCAACCCGTTATAAGATATATATGTTATTTCAAACTTATTGGTTATTGATGGACGAGTGTAGCACATAAATTATTTTATTATATTACTCAAAACAGATAAGAAACTAAAAAATTGTGTTTTACTAAGTTGAGTTTAGTTTTTTTTTAGTTTCTTATCTGGTTTGAGTAATATAATAAAATAATTTATGTCTAATTCCGTCGATACCAATAAGTTTGAAAACATATATATCTTATAACGGGTTGCCAATGTTTTCAAGTAGGTAAGTTTATTTTCTATTTTTATATAATTTCATAAAATCAATTATTTTATTAAAGTAATGAAAAACAAATCAATTTTATAAATAATTAAATCTTTTTATGTCTTTTCATGTTTTTTGTTACTATTATTGCGAGAGCTCTCCATAATAATATATAAAAAATGTATAATTTTTAAATAAATAATATATAAATATCTTTATTTTGGAGAAAAGCCAAATAATTTTCTTTTAATAAAAAATTCGTTATATTAAAAAAACATATATGGAGTTGATATTTGTAGCAATTTTCTGATCCATCCTGTATAACATGTCTTGTTTTACCAAACAGGTATAAGCGTTTCTTTTGTGCGTGACGTTTATTTTATATAATAAAATGTTCTGTTTCCTCATTACAAACTTGTGTAGCAAACCATTTTTATAATACCTTGTGAAATAAGACACTTTTATAACAAAAAAACACACTCTAGAGAGAAATGGATCAAATAACTGACAGTATGACTGCATCCATAAGTTTGGATCAGCAATTTAGACAACACAATTTTAAGTTATTGAAGTGATTTATAATTACGTACGGGGTTACATAAAAACACCGGGTGTCCAAACAAGAAAGAACACCGGCTGTATCTCGAAAACTATTTTTCCTACGAGCGTGCGGAAAAGTCCACTTTTCCGCACGCAGTTGAGTGCGCAAAGTTGCACTTTTCCACACGGCGCGGCGTGCTGAAAAGTGAACTTTTATGCACGCCGTGCGGAAAAGTAAAACTACTCTAAAATCTTACAGGTAAGCAAGATTTATATGTATTTTAGTAATTGTAGGTTATTTCATGCAATATACGAAGCCATTGCAAGTTTTAGTTTATTCTCTTTTTTGTTTGTTACTTCGTAATTTTCAATATTTTAACTAAAACACAAAAAAACATTTTTTTAATTACCCTGTATAATAATAATAAATGTTTATGACAAGTCAAGCAACAATATGTAATCTTGGTGATTTTAACACATGTCAGATTTTTTCTTCGTTTCCATATGAACAAGCAATTGCACAAATGAATTTCAATACAAACAAGCATTTTTAATGAAAAGGCGTCATAGTATCTTTTTTTAATTAAATAAAAATCCGACAAAAATAATTATTTAAAATGAGTAGTTCCGATGAGGAGCTACCAGATTCTATCCTGGATGCAGCAAATACCGTAAGTTTAAATTTATTACCAGCAAAATTTCGTGAAAAATATGAGAATCAATATAGTCATTTCGAAAACTGGTGCTCCAGCAAGGGGACAAAAAGTATTAAAGAAGAAAAGTGTTCTTGGCCTATTTTGCGGATTTGCAAAAAACATATAAACCTAATACTTTATGGAGTAAGTACTTTATGTTAAAATGTGTCCTCAAAGTGAAAAGGAACCTTGATTTAAGTTCATATTTCAAGCTAACATTACTACTTAAACACCAAAACGTGGGATACCGGCCAAAAAAATCAAAAACTTTCAGCAAAGAAGAAGTTTCAAGATTCATGAAAGAAGCACCTGATAATATTTACTTTCTAATAAAAGTTGCTACAATTTTTGGATTAGCCGGTGCTTGTAGGATAGATGAACTTATAAAAGTATTGATTGATGACATACAGGATAATGAAAATTTGATAGTGGTGAAAATTCCTGACAGTAAAAATAACACTTCCAGAATCTTTGTAGTGTCCGATAAAACAAATAACGGACTTTATCTGCAATTGTACCGTAAATATGCAAATTTGCGAAAACCACATACCCCACACAGACGTTTTTTGTCCAGTATAAACAAGGAGCATGCAGTACGCAATGTGTGGGAATAAATTCAATAGGTAAAATGCCTTCAAAGAAATTGCTGCACCAAATTAAGAATCCAGAAGAGTACACTGGACATAGTTTTCGTCATCCTCTGCGACAGAAAAAGGGAAATTCGTAAGCGATTGAGGCTGAAACAACTCCGGCTCTGAGCCCAAAATCAAGCATATGTCGTATAAAAATGACCATAACAATCTCTGAGCTAAGTCACTTTCGAAATAAGCCATAAGCCACCCGCTAAATGAAATTACAGGTTCTGCAATTAATTTACAATATGCTAATAACTGTTCTTTTGTTGTAAATGTTATCAACAAATAATTCCCATTTATAAATATGTTGTAGTAGTTCTTTCTGATTAAACATAATTTAAAAAATAATCTTTGCTTTAATATTGGTATTATCTGACGCTCGTAGGAAAAATTTTGCCCGGCAAACGCGTGCGGAAAAGTATCACTTTGCGCACTTGTTAGGAAAATAACTATATCGCACAGCGTTGGGAAAAATATTTTTAGTTAAAGTAATCAAGACAAATAGCTGAAAATTATTTTTAAGTTTTTAAAACTACCGCCGAATGGCGCAACGGCAACGTTAAATTAAAAAAACCTATTTTTTCTTCAAAATTAGCTAGTATTAGGTACAATTTTAATAACATTAGCAAAAACTCTAACCACTTCTGCATCAGTTTCGTTAAGGACTTTTTTACCGATGTTATCAAAATTGAACCTAATACTAGCTAATTTTGAAAAAAAATAGGTTTTTTAATTTACCGTTGCGGTTGCGCCATCTCGTGGTAGTTTTATAAACAAGAGAAATAGCTGACAAATAATTTCCAGCTATTTCTCTTGATCACTTTTACTAAAAATATCTTTTTCTCAACACTGTGCGATAAATAGTTTCCAAGATACAGCCGGCGTCCTTTCTTGTTAGGCACCCCAAAAAAAGTTTTTTCCCCATTTTTAATGGTACATATAGGTTTTTTGGGCGAGATTTAAATTCATCGCTCCAATAAGTGTAGGGGAAAGGATGATGAAAATAGGGGTAGTTAACTTCTCTTATTATAATTTTTGACATTAAATTTAAATTCAGTTGCCCAAAAAACCTATGTACAGGGTTTTCCCGTATAATTGCGCCCCCTTTAAAATCTTTATTTTTATAGATAGAAAAAAATAGTTTATATGAAAGTTGCAGGATTTTTCATGAAGATTCGGATAAACGAGATGCAAGTTATTTGAATTTAAAATCTGTTCTTATAAGCCATAGTTAGCCATGGATACAATCCAAAATATAAAATAT
>JAHBCN010005570.1:0-54503 GCA_019359885.1 Listronotus oregonensis | reverse complement strand
GGACCATAGATATTAAAAGGCAAAGGGAAAAAAAAATTTTTAAAAAATTAAAAAATCAAACTTGAAATAGTGTCTACCTCTCCCCTTGATGGTCAAAACGTGCTTGATACACGGGACCCTTGCCTTACCCCTTTATTGGCAGTTTTTAGGATTTTTGCTTTATTAATTTTTTTTTTTAAATTTTAAGGAAACCATAGATCATAACATGTCGTTATGCAATAGAAAGGAAACGAAATTTTTTTTTTTATTTTTTTTTTATTTTGCTTTATTAATTTTTCTTAAAAAAAAATAAAGAATAATAACGGAAAAGATGGGCCCATGCTTTTTTTAGTTTATTCATAAAAGTTTCGTACCCACGGCCCCAAAAGGTCCCCCAAAAATTGTGGAAATTTTTTTATTTGTGTTAAAAGGAGGCGGTGTTGTTTTTTGTTTAAATTAGCTCAGAAAGTTTTTTTTTTTAAAAAGTGCGGTTATAAGAATATTTTCTTAATTTTTAAAATTTTTTTTTTTAAAAAAAAACCCCGAAAAGGTTTTTGGCCGGTTTTTGTAAAACTGGTTCTTTTAAAAAACCCCTTTTTCCCCGGGGAAGGGGTTTAAACAGTTTTTTTAAAAAAACTTTATTTTTTTTTTGGGGCGGAAAATGGCGAACAAATAACATTTTGTTAAATTAATTTTTTTTTTTTTATTTTTTTTTTGAATTAAAAAGGGGATTTTTACTTTTTTAGCATAAAATTTTTATAAACCCGGGGGAAAAAATTGTTTAATTATTTAAAATCGATTGAAAGTAACCTTCGAAGAGAGTTTTTTTAAAAACCTTTTTTTTTTTGGATTAAATAGCAAAAAAACGATTTAATTTTATTTGTTTTAAAAAGGTTTTTCCTTTTAAAAGAAAAAAAATTATGGTTTTCCCTCTTGGTTTAAAAAGAATATGATTCCCCACAAATTCCAAAAAATCTTTCAGATTTTTTTTTTCCTTTTAAAATTATCACAAATAAAATGGATAGTTAGTTAAATTTTTTGGTTAGTTAAAAAATGCTTTAATAAATTATATAAAAAAACAGTGAAATTTTTTTTTCCTTTTTTTTTTTCTGAATCAAAAACATTAAAAACATAGAAGTTAAAAACACCTTTTAATTTAGTAAAAAATTTTTTAAAAAGAAAGGGTCCTAAAAATAGATTATTTATTTAAATTCAAATCTAAAAATTTTTAAATTTTTTAAAAATTCCCCAATTTTTTTTGATATTTGTATTTTTCAAAAAATTTTTGGGCTATTAATTTCCTCCTCTCCTTTTACAAAACGGGATTGCAGCGTTTTTGTTTTATTAGTACTTTAAGGGTGGCTGTCAATGATCTGTTATTACTTTTTAAAAAAAGTAAATCTATAAAAATCGGTGTGGATAGCGATGAAAAAAAACACGAGCAATTGCGAAAGGTTAAAAAAAAAAAGATTTGCTTTTTATTATGTATGGGTTTAAAGGGTTTAAAAATGCCAGTTTCAAAAGTGTGCTTTATTTGATTAAAGTTTAATTATTGTTTTGACCCCAAAATTTAATTTTTGCATGCTTGAAACCCCCAAAAAAATTGCATGGCCTTTTTTGGTGGTCTCATAAAAAACTATTTTTTGAAAATACTAAAAATATGTTTGTAATTTTCTATAGATAAATGCTTTTGGAAACGAACACGCCACTGGTACCCCCCAGGGGTTGCGCTGCTAAACATTTGCGACGTTGCCTGCGGAATTTTTTATCAAGTCCTTTTCTTACACATTATGAATGTTTGATCACAAAAAGCCAATTTATAAATGAACGGTTATATCTCCCTTTTTATATATCTATGAACAGGCATTAACAAACTGTTACATTTTTAAATAAAATTAAAAGTAAACCAACTGTGAAAAATGTCACATTTTCACCTTTCAAAAGGTGAATTACAAATTAACAACACTCAAGTTTTATAAATGAAAATAGGCCAGGTATTACGCTTACTCTGAATTTGCAATATTTAAATCTCGACTAGTCGTATTCTTAAAAAGCTAATCTGGACTAATAATAGACATATTATTAAAAGAAAAACAGCGCACGGTTACTTTGTCAAATGCATGGGATCACAACATTTTGTCCATGTTTTGGTTAAGGAACTTCTGCCATTTTTTAAATCTCTTAGTAACATCATGGAATATATTCTATTAGGCGATTTCGTTTTTAGTAAACTGAATTAAAAATGACTAAGTGTATGTGAAACCTTTCTCATAAAGAAGCTATTTTTTTTATTTAATACGTAGTGAAAATCCATTATAATCCAACAATTATATTATATTGGTCAATTCGTTCCTTAGCGGCTTCCAATAGAGTGTCACGAAGGGCTACTTTTATGCATCCTTTTTACTACAACTGAACTGTTCACGGACTTCTCCTTTTTTTCGTTTTTTTATCGCTAGAGCGTCTAAGTTATGGAAACTATTGCCTGCAGTTGTTTTTTTCTTCTTTAAATTTTTGAATCTTTAAGTCTCGTTTAGATACCCACGGTAGTAGTAACTTTTACGCCATTATTACTTATATCATATCCCAGTCCACCATAGACCTAAAATGTGCGTCTAAAAAGCACAAAAAAATGTGTATGTAGTAAGCCTTTTTTCCCGGTTTCCTAACATAATAATAAAAAACCATACCGGAAATTATCCTGCATGTGTAAAAAGGAGTGTACTAAATTGGTGCCAGAAGTAAATACCTTGATGATTGGTACTTCATAAACAAAATTCTTCTTCTTCTTTTTCTCTGGGAGCCGTCTTGATTCACTACCGGAGGCAGCGCAGCTTCTAGGGCTTTTTGTGCCTAATCTCCCATTATCTTTTATACCAATCCTCCCATTAGTCTTGTTCCTTCCACAAGTCTGTATAACCCCGAGACTGGTTGGTTGATATATTCCTGTGGGCTCATTTCCGGTTGCCCAAATAATGCCTGTCTTTTGTGATTCAATGCTTCACATTCGCACAGGATAAGATAGGCTGTTTCTTCCCCCTCGTCACGCATTCTGCAACTTGAGTCCCCATTGTATGAGCCTATCTTGTGTAGGTGTCCTCTTAGGTTATCGTGCCCTGTTAGTAACCCTACTGTTATGCGAAGTCTTTTCCTACTTTGTCTAAGTAGTTCCTTCTTCGTTCTTTTGGATGGGCCCCTTATGAAGCTTTTTCCATGTAGAAACGAAATTAGTTCAGTTATTGTTTTATTTTTTCTTCCAGTTATTGTTCATGGCCTTTAATACGCAGCTCGGATCAACCACGATACTACCACTAATGGTCTTTGGTTGTTTCTGGTTTCTCATAGTTGGTCTTTCTTGATTTTTGTATTTAACATTTCTCTGCAAGGTTTTTTGCTTTGTATTACATCTGACAGAACTGGATACTGGATACCGCTCTGTTTATGGCGCTGCTGCAAGGCAGCCAGCTCTCCCCGTTCCAGACACAGTTGTTGTCAACGTGAGCTTTCCCGAGTTTTGTAGGTGGAACTTCTGTATCGTCGGGCTCTGTAGCCCCCAGAAATTCCGAACTTTTCCAAAACTTGAATTCAATGGGGGTCCGACCAAGGACTGCTTCTGGTATCACGCATAACCGTTTTCTGTCAGTACTGCCCCTCCCTGTTGAGCGCGCAACCATCTTCCGCCATTAGGAAAATCCCTCGTGCGTGGGGCCCTCAAAAAAGGAACAGGTATAGGAATCTTCGTTCACAGCGCTTAGCCCCAGAAGGAGGACTTCATCGTTTGGCTTGAGTTTCTCCTTGATCCCCGATGGTAAAAGCTGTTGATACAGCACCTTCAGCCGCCTTCCCGGAAAAAAAACTATGTAGTTTTTTTATCGCGAGCACTTCACTGATAGGAGGTCAAACAGGACCTGATCTGACAGAACAATTTCTTAGTCTTTACTATGTGAGGTTATGGCGGATGTTACGATTTATACCAATTGTACATGACATGGTACATCTTTAGGTTTGTTAGATTATTTGATTGTCGTCTTTGGTACAATTTTTTCAGGGTTCATAAGATTAAAGTTTTTACTTGCTAAGTCCCCGCTAAATCTAGCATAAAGTCAATAAAAACACAGGAAATATGTTTAAAACTGTAAACTTTTTTTGGTTACATATTTTTTTACATAAAACCTGATAACATCACGTATTTAGTAGATACGTCAATAATCGATGTTTTTAGTTTTGTATAATGGAAGGCCGGGTGCATAATAACATATAATTATGCTAAGTACAGTGTCGAATTGTAAGTGTAGTTGCTGACTGCCATTTAACAAATTTTGAATTGTTCTTATTATCATAATTAACTATTTCTGGGCCAATTATGTTAATTTTGAGTTTTAAGAAAACGAACCATTTAATCCATCGGGTGACTACTATGAATAGTTGTTTCTATAAATGATTTTTAAAAAAAGCAAAGTTTTTGTGACAATTAAAAAAAAATAATAATACGAAGCTATAGTTACAAAGATAAATTATTTTATTATTTTTAATATTATATATAATAATAAATAAGAACTTTTTTCCTTTTTATTATTTACTTAAAAAGTTTATATTTATTTCAAGTGAGCACTCAATACTCATTATCATTATTGGTATTTGCTTTAATAATATATATATATATATATATATATATATATATATATATATATATATATATATATATATATATATATATATATATATATATATATATATATATATATATAATGGAATTGGTAACTTTAATTTTCTTAATAATTAAATGGCAACAAAAAGTCAAAATAAAGGGTTTATATATTTTTTTGAAGTTACTTTGATATTGAAAAATAATGATGGGGTTTTGCTAGCTTAATCACAGGCTAGCAAAACCCCATCATGAAAATCAGGGAAAAAATAAATGTTTAATAATTGAGACGGCTAATAAACGACGACGACTAAAAGTAGAACACCAAGAAACCTAAAATAATGACTAGCAGAAAAGTTATTAAATTTTTTTCTTCTCAGGACAAAATTATTCTTAATTAGTAAAATATTGTACAATCTAGTTTTAAACGATTCTCTGTTATATTTATATATTTTTTAGGTGTTGTTAATTCTCAATAGATTGTATGCTTCTTATGAGCATATAAAAAAGACAAAACATATGGCATATTTAAAAAATATAATTATTTATATTTACTAAATTCAGTAAGGACCTAAACAATCAGAACCACGGAAAGCGAGAAATCTAAAATGGAGTAATAAAACAACCCAAAAAGGGTGCAAAAATATAAGTTTAAATGGGATGTAAAATTTAAATGTGATGTGCTAGCTCAAGCAATATAATAAAAAGTAATAAAAAATTCACATTTACAATGTCGTGACAATCTATGTTTTAAACCAAGATGTCTTAAAAACCAGAGTTTTGTCAATATTTAAAGGCGGTGTCATTAAATATCACAATTAATAATTGTTTTCACCATAAAATTTAAAAAACCCAACTCGTAATTTATTTTATTGGATACTTTCAAAAAAACCTATTTCCACTACGCACATGCGCTTTTCCAACTTGTTCGTTTCTATAACACCCAAGAAAATTTTTCTTAACCGCGAATTCGTCGTGGGTTAAAGAGTTTTTGTTTCATCCTTAAACTTCTAAGATCAACCCCCCACAAAAAAATACATTTTTTACTCCTTTTTTTGTATTTTCTTTCAATATTATTTACGAAAAAATCTTAAAGTAGTGAGAAGCTGAACATTAATAAGAACATTTGACATTTAAGGAAAACCTTAGGCATTACAAAAATGACTTTAACAATAGTGTATAAATATCATAGTAGGAATATTCTCTGAAGCAGTAGTTAAACCTTGGTTTAACCCGCAGATTAATTTAACAAAAACTTCGAGGAAAAAATCCCAGATCATAGTGATTGGCAACAATCCGATCTCCACAACACATTCGGAGAGATCGTCTGGCACACAGATGAATCCAAAACCGAGGAGGAAAATTGAGCGAGCGTGTACAGTGAAATGAAACCCACAATTCTCCATTCCACTAGGAACACACAGTTCTGTATTTCAAACTAATGCTTTACTGCACTGTGCAAAAGAAAACAACAGGAGGGCTTATAAAACTACGTATCTACATAATAATAGACAGCCAGGCATCACTAGGGGCACTTGCAAACCCTAAGGTAACTTCCAGGCTGACATGGAGACGCCAAAAAGAACTGGAAGTCCTGGGAGAACGCAACAGGGTAACTCTCCTGTGGGCACTGGAACATTCGGGAATAAAAGACAACGAAAAAGTGGATGAGGTAGTGAGACAGGGATCATCCACACCATACTTTGAACCAGAACCTGCCCTTGAGGTGATTAAAACCACAGCACTAGGGCAAACTAGGGAATGGATCCGAAACAAACACGAGGAATACTGGTCCAGCACCAGTAGAATAAAACATGAAAAAAGCTTCCTAAAGGGCCTATCCAAAAGAACGAAGGAAGAACTCCTCAGAAAAAGTAGGAAAAGACTTTGCATAACACAAGGGCTGCTAACCAGGTATGCTTACCCAAAAGGACAGCTACACAAGATAGGCTTATTCAATGGGGACCCAAGTTGGAGGATGTGCGATGAAGAAGAAGAAACAGCCTACCACATCCTATGCGAATGTGAAGCGTTAAATCACAAAAGACTGGCATTTTTTGGGCAACCGAAAATGAGCCCACAGGAATACATCAACCAACCAGTCTCGAGTTTATACAGACTTGTAGAAGAAACAAGACAAGGATTGGTATGAAAGAAAATGTGAGATTAGGCACACAAAGCCCAGGAGCCTGCACTGCCTCCGGTAGTAAATTAAGACGGCTCCTAGGGGAAAAAACCTGCAAATTGACACGACATTATAAAAGTGGCTTTTAGTAAATAGGAAGCCTAAAAAAAAAGTTGCCCCTATTAAAATAGTTTATAAATACGCTACTATTTAGAAAATACTTGTTAATTATATTAACTGCTTTTCTGCTATTCAATTCTGTTTGAGATTAGAAGCAAAGGTAAAAACCACAAAAAAATAATGTTATTTCTTGACCTATACACCAAATGAACTGTTGTGTAATACGCATACTGCTGCTAAAACTAGTTTTCTTTCTTATGATAATAAGCACAAGTTTCCAAAAAACCTTAGTAAACGTATTGTCGATGTCTCAGGATACTTTTTGAGAGTGGCTTTAAACGTAGCTTAAAAAGAATCGTCAGATAAATTATTAGTGCATAAAAAATATGATGGTAAGCCATTTTATTTCTGCTCTATAGGTATATGCTATTAATAATAAATATCATTAGATTTTTGTAAACAAATATTCATAAGCAATCATTATAATGTTGTTTCTTCTTATATCGGAATTGATTTTTTGGTAACTTAAAAAAAAAGGAAAATTAGAATAGTTTCATAAATTCGTCTAATATAATAATGATATTAATGGTAATAATAATAAATATTAATCTATTAAACAAACACTATAATAAAATAAACTGAATATTATTCAGACACCATCCAGATATGTTATAATAAATCTAAAAAAAATATTGCACATGAGGATAACAAAGTTCAAAGACAAAAAACAAAAATATTAAAAATTTTATTATATACAACACTTTATCAATAATAGACAATCGTCCACTTTGTAGTTAATTTAACCATTAAGTAGGTATCTAAACAATGTAATTTAGGACACAAATAACTTTAAAGCAAATATTATCTTCTACACTTTGAGTATTTTCATATCTGTCATTTATTAACAATGTCAGTATCAAGTCCAAATGGACAATTTATGTTTAATTCTGTTTAAACATCTTCATCTCACTCTTAATTAAATGCACAAACAATCACAAAAACAGGGGAAAGAGATATTTAGAGTTTCTTTAATCAACTGCCTTTCCTGGAAATAATACAGTAGGTATTATGTAAATTTATCAAGTTACTTTTCTCTTGTTCGGCTTTGTTTTTGTTCGTTTCTGCATGGATTCTTCCATACCAATCTTTTTGCCATTGTAAAGAGTCTGTCTTCGATAGCTAGTTTTTACGTGAAATATCCAGTTGAGATCACAATTAAAAAATTCTTTATTTTCTGTAAATCAAAATTATAATCCAAATGATAGGCCATTATTCATGAAAAATATGTGTCAAAGCAGTGGATAAAAATAGTGCTGCTTTTTAATGTACCACATTATTTTCCCAAGTATTTTAAATGAAAAATTAAAAGGGGATGTGAGTTCACAGTCACAGGAGCAAATTATTGCAAGATGATTATTATAAAAATCTTTAATCTCTCACAGAAAAAATGCTTGAAGCTACTTTAAAATGGTTATCATTTATTTTGGACTTTTCCCCAAAAACTTTGGCGCAGGGAGTGACGAACATTATCACCAAGACCTTTAAATTTTTGATAAAAGACAGAAGAGTATAAGAAAGCTATAAGAGGAGTAATAGTATATTATTCAATGAGCATTCGCCTCGTGAGTAATAGCAATTACATGCGAGTAGAATACTATACTTTTTCTACGACTTTTCCTAGGTATTTGTTAAACGAACGAAAACTTTTAATATATTCTATAAATCAAAATATGGCGTCAGATGTGAATAACATTGGTTGTCATAGTACCGTGAAACCATATGTCAATCAGCAATTTTTCTGACAGGCAAAGCACACTATTATTTTTATACACTATCTATCTTATATGGTCACAGGATTGTGAAAGATGAACTCTTTTTTTCTTCAGATAAATGAAATTTGTTAATAATTCTTATTTTTTTTTCGATATTGGCAATTATTAAGGGTCGACTTTTTGAAACTTAGATATGTTAGACAGTGCTTATTGACTCTTAAAGACGTGTATACGTGCGTTTGATGCTATTATGTAGAGGTCATCGAACCCGTGAGTAATAACACGTGAGTAATGGATCATTACTCACTGGTAGGTAATAAGTGTTATTATCTATTCAAAATTAGTTAATAATAAGCATATTATTAATCAGTCGTAAAAAAAATTATTTAATTTTTGTTGATTTTTTGATTTTTAATCTGTTAGTGTCATATTGTTTATTTCATAATGTTCTTTATGAGACGTGTCAGATTTTTTTATTATCTTTTCCGTATTCAGCACCCCTGAATCCATAACCCGCCATCGGTCGCGTTGTTAGAAAAATTTGCTTGGAACTATAACTTTTTAACCATTAACATATATTTTATTTTTAGATACTTACATTAAGAGACGGATCCTTATTCTTCAATATGTGGTCAGCACCGCCGTACGATGTATTCTTGAAGATCTATGTATTTAATATTACCAATCCTAAGGAGTTTTTAAGTGGCAAAGAAAAAATGAATGTCACAGAGCTGGGACCTTATGTTTATAAGTAAGAAATTATTTTTTTATTAAAATATTATGGGTAAGTGGTGCAATTGAAATTGAAGCTTTATCATAATAAAGCATTGTAATAACAAAAATTGTTTCAAAAACAAAAATAGGTAAAAGTTATCGTTACCGTTATCGAATGTCGTCAAAATATTTTAAAACTTATTGAGCGACAAGCAAAATTTAAATTTATTTGGTGCGTTTTAAGATATCAGGGATCTATTTTATTAGTTTAGTTTTAAATATTAACAACAACAAATGGAAAAATTATTATTTCCCCAATACACACAGCTGATCTTCTTTGCTTTGTCTCACACAACTGGAACAAGTCTCTTAAGTTTCTTGGTGAATCTCAAGATCGGTGCTCTTGACATATCCAAAGCTTTTGATCAGGTCTGGCATGATGCGCTTCCCAAGAACCTTCCTTCCTACGGTCTTCCATCTAAGCTTTGTTCTTGGCTCTCCAGTTCCTTCCTAATCGACGTATACAGTTATTGTAGATGGGCATTCTTCCAGCATCTACCAAATTAAAGCTGGAGTCCCCAGAGCTCAGTACTGGCACCAACTTTATTTCTTTTTCACATCAACGATCTTTTCTCTTCCACAATCAATCCTATTTATAGTTTTACAGACGATAGTGTAGGGTTATAGAGTGATAAATAAAAACACCCGAATTAGATTTAACTTTAAGAAAAACTTTATTACGATAGTTGCCTGCACTTGGAAGGTATATCAATAACTAACTGTTAGAAAACACACAGTCCCTAAAACCTTATTCAGCATTTCTATTTTTAAAGCTTACTAAATATATCGACTTCGTATGTTTTGTCATTATAGGTTACCGGGAATTGAAAATAAGCTAAACTGTATCTGTGCCGACTAATATACTTGTATATAAACATTTTGATTGATTTATGAACTTACATAATATCAACAATATTATCCAACACGCCCTCTCAAAAATTAATCAAAATTTAGAAAATTAAAAAAACTTAGAAACATTCTGTGTCGGCTCCTATATTACTAGTACTATTACATTATATCTAATAACATAATTATTCATCTACTTTAAGTTCCTATCTAATATACCTTCCTTATGCCCCCTGGGAGAAAAATACAATGTGGTCCAACATTCGTTGCTAGGATTAGGAAAACCCAGGAAAACCTAATCAGACCATTAACGTAACTCTAAACCTATGTTAACTCTAAATTCCAAAAACTTTGGTGCTGGCAGTGGTTTCGTAAGCATGTCGGCTACTTGACTACCTGTGGGAACATAAGTTATTTTAATTACATTTTTCTCAACTTGTTCTCTAGTAAAATGATATTTAATATCTATATGTTTAGACCTTTTATGACTTGTTGGGTTATTTGCAATACTTATACAACCATTATTATCTTCGTAAATAATGATAGGATTTAAAATAGCTATATTTATACTGGTAGCCAATGATTTCAACCACAAGGCCTCTTTAACAGCTTCAAATAACGCCATATACTCGGCTTCTGTAGATGAAACTGCTACTGAAGCTTGCCTTTTAGTACTCCAACAAATAGTACAATTTTCAAATAATTGAAATAAATAACCTGTTGTACTTTTTCGATCGCTACCATTTAAACCACCCCAGTCAGCGTCAACAAATCCTGTTATAAATTGTTTAAAATCCTGCCTTTTGTATTTTAACTTAATATCTGTTGAGCCTTTCAAGTACCTAAATACTCTTTTAATGCATTTCCAAAGCTCTTTATTATTTTTATTCATATACCTACTAAAAATGTTGACTGCTACACTTAAGTCAGGTCTTGTACATATCATTAAATACATTAAACATCCGATAGCATTTCTACATGGTGATTCACATGCTTCATCAGAATTTAACGCTACGAGATCTAATTTACTTTCTAAAGGGCTGTTAACTGGTTTACAGTCGCTCATATTAAACTTATTTAAAAGAGTCTTTACATATGAGCTTTGGTCTAGATAAATTTTGTCATGATCTCTTGTTATTTTAATTCCCAGAAATAATCTAATTTCGTTTAAATCTACCATTGAAAATTTGTTCATAAGATAGTGTTTAAAACTATTCATTATTTCAATATTTGCTGTGGCAATTACAAGATCATCAACATAAAGAATTATGTAAATATTCTTGAATATATCACCCCTGTCTAAAATATAAAGACATCGATCTACGGGAGAATTCTTAAACCCTTTTCCTATAAGAGCTTTTTCGAATTCTTCAAACCAACACCTAGCAGCCTGTTTTAAACCATATAGGGCCTTATTTAACTTACACACCTTATTTCCCTCGATTTTAATCCCTTCGGGAACTTTCATGTATATCTCTTCTTTTAATTTTCCATTTAGAAACGCAGTTTTTACATCCATGTGATGAATTAATAGATTATATTGGTTCGCAAAAGCTAAAATAAACCTAAAACTGGAAATTCTAGCTACCGGGGCAAATGTTTCATTATAGTCAATAAGATATTTTTGACTAAAACCCTTTGCAACCAGACGAGCTTTATATTTAATTGGGTTACCAAACTCGTCATTTTTAAGAGAAAATACCCAACGACAATCAACTATATTTTTATTATTTGGTTTCTCTACTAAGCTCCAAGTATTATTTATTAAAAGAGAATTAATTTCGTCATTAATAGCACGCTCCCACTCTAATCTATCATCCCTATTTTGAATTTCGTTAAACGAAGTGGGGATACTGCATATTAATGACTGAGCACACAAAATATAGTCTGGTATACTCTCCTCGTTATAAGAAACACGAGGTAAATTTTTAATTCGCTCACTCTTTCGTAAATCGGATGATGGACGTTTAATACCTTGTCTATCTTGAGATGAATATCCACTTGTAGGAGACTCTTTTTCATATGCTACTGATTTTGACGTTACGTCAGAAACATCAGTTTGGGCACTATCAGATTTACCTATATCTGATTTAATCTCAGAGCTATGAAACTGTACTACTGATTTTGACAAGTCAGAAAGATCAGTTTTGTATAAGGGTCTTGGATAACCACTCCCTTTTTCCTCAGTTGCTACCGGTCTAGATTTTAAAAATTCAGTCTCATCTACGATAACATCTCTGACTACGACAAACCTTTTAGTTTCCACATCCCAAACCTTATAACCATTTGGTTCATAACCTACCAATATACCTTTCCAGGATTTTTCATCAAATTTAGTTTTACTAGTTTTATTATGAACGTAGACTGTTGAACCAAAAATTTTAAGATACTTAATTTGTGGCTTTTTATTATGCCACATTTCGAATGGTGTTTTACTTTGCTTAAGAGCCCTTGTTGGTGTTATATTGATTAAATAGGTTGCAGTTAAAACTGCTTCACCCCAAAACACTTTATCAAGGTTAGCACCTTTGATTAACGTACGGGCCTTTTCAGTTATTGTTCTAACCATACGCTCTGATACACCATTTAACTGTGGGGTTCGTGGAACAGTCAGATGATAACTTATGCCCTTCTCCATACAATAAACCTTCATCTCAGCAGACAAGTACTCTCCCCCGTTATCACAATAAATATTAACGAGTTTAACATTAAAATGAGCCTCACTTTTTGCTACATAATCTTTAAACATTGCGAATACATCTGATTTATTTCTAATTAAATAAGTTACGCAATAGTGAGTAAACTGGTCAACAAATAAAACATAGTAATTTTTATTATTAACTGTTGACGGATTAATAGGTCCACACACATCAGAATGTACAATAAACAATGGCCTGTTAACATAATTTTTGTCTTTCTGTTTATTAAAGGGCAACCGTGTTTGTTTACCACTTATACAAGCTTCACATAAACTTTCAGAAGGTGTAATATGATCCAAAAGACCTACATCTTTAATCATTTGTTTATTTTTTAAATCCATAAACTTATTTTTACCAAGATGCCCTAATCTTTGATGCCATAAATTATAGTTTATTTTTATTGTACTATATGTGTATGCACCATGGTTTATTGTTTTCAAATTAAGCGTAAAATCAATTGAAAATAAATTATTTGATGGCTTACCTTGCATTACCACCTTACCAGATTTGCTTATTTCAACGCCTTTTGCGTTAAAGATGACAGTCATACCTGCAGCTTGCATTTTCGTTATTGAAAGAAGATTGTAGGGGACATCAGGGCAATAAAGCACATCTTTCAAAGTTCCTTGGAATCCCAGATTGCTGCAGACATTTAAACATCCGCGTTTTGTGGCGTAAATAAACTGTCCATTTTTCGCCACAGAGAGTTTTGTCGGTGTTGTTAGATTTTGAAAACTATTAATAAGATCACCTCTGTTTATAATGTGATCTGAGGCACCGGAATCTAAAATGAACGTGATCTTTTCCTTAGATTGTTGGTTGTACTGGTGAGTACCTAGCATAAATGCAAAACTTGGATTTCCATTGGTATCAAAAGATTCGTTGGATGGGTGAACAGTCTGAATAGTTCTCTTCCTTTGTTGCATTTTATTATCTAGTGTTTTCTTAAAATAAAAAATCTTTTTAAAAATGTCCTTTTCTCCCACAATGATGACATTTTACGCCATTACCCTTTTTTCTGTACTTTAAATCTGTTTTTATTGAACTTTGTAAAGCGGTTACGTTTTTGAAAGTTAGACATTTCACCACTGCTGTTTTCTGCGGGTTAACTGAATTCTCTTATCAGTTAAAAGTACCTTTTTACTTTATCCCTGCTTTCATTTAAAAAAGTTTAACTTCATGATCAAGAAGTCTCGTCTTCAAAAAAAGCTAAATTTAAAATTTGGTCCTCGGAAAGTTTTAAATTCTGTAATCACCCCATCATAAGAATTTGGAAGGGTAAGTAACAAATGTGATACTTTATCGGTCTCCTCAAGTTTGGCTCCTGCTGCTAATAGCTCTCCCCTATCAGTTCCTCAAATAAAGTAAAATGTTTGATAAGCGGGGTATCTCCATTGGTTTTTAAGCTTAACAATTTCTTTCTTAATGCCAACTGAAAAAGCTCCCTTTTTCGTTCAAAAAACACCCAAACTTCCAAAATTTCCTTTGCACTACTTTCTGTTTTAGCAAAACCAAGGAATGAGTCAGCTAGGTAATCCACTATGACACTTTTGGCAATGCGCTCACACCTTTCCCAATCGTCAGTTAAAGGAACAGGCACTTCATTGTCAATCACTTTAATTACGTTAAGTTCGGAAAAAACAGCTCTTATTCGAAATTTCCACACACTGTATTTTTCACCCGCGAATGGCGTAATGTTTCTTTTTGCACCTGTATTTTCCCATTGTATTCTAATTTATGTCTCAACCCCTAATTTTACAAAAAATCGTCACTGTCTACTATTTCCGCGAATTACAATATCGTAATAAATTATGGCGATACCTGGGCCCATAACCTGTAGGGTTATAGAGTGATAAATAAAAACACCCGAATTAGATTTAACTTTAAGAAAAACTTTATTACGATAGTTGCCTGCACTTGGAAGGTATATCAATAACTAACTGTTAGAAAACACACAGTCCCTAAAACCTTATTCAGCATTTCTATTTTTAAAGCTTACTAAATATATCGACTTCGTATGTTTTGTCTTTTGGGTTACCGGGAATTGAAAATAAGCTAAACTGTATCTGTGCCGACTAATATACTTGTATATAAACATTTTGATTGATTTATGAACTTACATAATATCAACATATTATCCAACAGATAGTACCCTTCACTCTATTATTCAATTTTTTAAGCCACCCTGCAAGTCTGATTTGGAAAGCAAGTGCAGGGCAATGGGGATATCTCTTTCACAAGACCTTAAACTAATCTTGGATTGAGGCACCAAATAACTTGTCCAGTTTAATGCCTTCAAAACATAGTCATGTTCGCTATCGCGAAAGTCTGCCAATGCTCATTCGTTACATATGAGCGGCCAAGTTCTGCAGAACAAAGGATCATTTAATCTTGTGGGTGTTACTTTTGAGAATAACCGTAACTGACACAAACACATTACATTCATAGCCTTAGCAGCTTCAAAAAAGCTTGGATTCCTCTTTTGAGCCAGAGAGTATTTCTCTCTTTCTAATCTGTATACTCTGTATGTATCCCAGATAAGACCCTCTTTAGAATATTGTTCTTGTGTCTGGGGCATGGCGACTCCTACAACACTCAGCATTCTTGACTCCATTCAATAAAGAGCTGTTCGTCTTATTAATGATCACACACTTACAGAAAAGCTTCCTTCTTCTACCCAGCGATGAGCTGTAGAGCATCTGTTCCTCTTTTATAGATATTTTTACGACTTCTACTCTGAAGAGTTGGCAGGTATAATTTCTTCTTTGGCAGCTCCCAATGGAGAAGCACGTAGTGCCACTTTTATACATCATTTTACGGTGGAACCTGAGAGGTTTTGAAATTCCCACTTTGCTTGTTCCTTCATCCATAGAGTGTGTAGACTACGAAACCTGCTACCCGCAGGAGTTTTCCCTTGTCCTTCAAATTTCCAAATATTTAGGTCTCATGTGAATAAACTCCCCCGTATCATACTTCAGACACCCACGGTACGTTAGTACTTAGGCCTCAGCCTTCGTGAACTGTCCCATGATAAAAAAACCTATTTACAAAGCTAACATTTTTTAAATCCGTAACTGGATTAGGAGTAACAACAGGTTACATCTTAATTTATAATATTATTAATAATATTTGGTGATCAAAGCATTATAGTTCTAATAACTGCTAAATACTGTTCTCGTGACAATTAAATTTTAAGTTGTGGCATTTTTCTTTCTCGGTACGCATTTATAAGTTGCTTTGTGTGTTCATTTAATTCAACGTTGGTAAGTTTTTTCTTTTCTACGGGGCTGTTTGACCAAAGGATGCATATGTCGCACCCACTTGGCGAAGTTGTCCATTTCGTGAACTGTATGTCCAGTTCGTGAAGTGGAACCAGATAATAATATTTTATTTCACTATCTGGACAATTTTTATGTCCAGTTCATCAAATTAATATGTAATTTTTCCACTTAGAGAAGCGAGATTATATTACACCATCTGGACACAAAAATCATCCTGTTCCTGTACTGTATATTAGGCATTTGTCCACTTAGTGAAACAATCAGTCGTCGGTGTTTCGAATGGCATGAACATTATATTAAACTACTAAAGCAATAATGTTTAATATCAAAGATAATTTTTATACGCTTCTTGATCAACATTACACAAAAAACTAACCACAACTAACCAAAAATGTTGGGTCATTGCATTGTATTACAGTAAATAAATAAATGCCAAATATATAGTACAGGAACTGGATGATTTTTGTATCCAGATGCTGTAATACCGTCTTGTTTCACCAAGTGGAAAAATGGTATATCCATTTCATGAACTGGACATTCAGCTCATAAAATGGACAATTACGCCATGTGAGTGCGACACATATACTAGTAAATCATGTCATTACAATAATACTTTAGCTACTATTTCCTATGCGAGCGCAAAATAAGTAAATAATCTGTTCTTTGTTTTCCTTTATTGGGACCGTAGCTATATTATAAATATATTAAGTCAATATTCATGCCTTAAACTAGTTTAATTTTTTCAGGGAAGTTTTGACAAACAACAATGCTACCTTCAATTATACAGATGGAACTGTTACGTATACTCCGCATCGAGAAATTATATTTAATGAAGAAAGATCGGTTGGAAATCCTAAAGTAGATTCAATGATGACTACCAATATTCCATTAGTGGTAATTTTTTTTAATACCTTATAAAAATTTATTCGCTAGCTCACAGTGCCAAATAGTTGAACACATTATTTTTGTTTTAACTATTAAAAAACTTTGCTAATCGCCTCTGCATACCCAGTAACTAAAAATTAATACTGACATTTTCTCATGTGCGCCGCGCAGGTTGGTATAATTATTATGAAAATTAAATTAGATATCAAAAAGTTGGGTGGATGCCATAATATCTAGACAGCTATTTTAAAAAGCTGTTTAAAATTTAATTCTAAGTCGATGTGCACATGGATACATTATTAAATCAAATTTTTTTCTTAGCCAATAAAAATAATAAGATCACCTTACGAGAAATATTGAAAGCCTGTTTTTTAGTATTAATAGAAATAAAACCAAACCTTTCAGTGCAATAGTTTTATAAGATATAATTTTAAACCTTAAACACTTTTATATAAATATTTTCTCTTTACAGGGATTTCAGGCCTACCTTAGTGATGTCTCATTTTTTACCAGTCTGGGTTTTACGTCAGTCGCAAGAGGTGTAGGCGCCGAGCCCATAGTAAACCTGACCATTGATCAGTATCTGTGGGGCTACAATGATACGCTTATTAAGTATGCACATCGTGTATTACCACATTGGGTTGATTTTGACACATTTGGAATAGTTAAAAGGGTAGGTTGAATAATAGACTAATTACAAAATGTTATTACTTATTTTTCTTTAAATGCAAGCCTTAAGGTTATTATTGATATTCCTTCCTCTTTTGATTTAAACCAGTTTTCACGAAATTAAAATACACACACACACACACACAAAAAAAAAAAAAAAAAATATATATATATATATATATATATATATATATATATATATATATACATATATATATATATATATATATATATATATATATATATATATATATATATATATATATATATATATATATATATATATATATATATATATATATATATAAATATATATATATATATATATATAGGTTTTTCTTTTTCTTGGGATTTTTTTGGTTCAACAACAAATCAAAACTATTTTAGTTCCATGTTAAAAAAGTTTTATTTCAGACGTTTCGGCTGATTGCAGCCTTTATCAATGATTTTCTATCAAAAGGTTATTCCAGATATAATTGTAACATTTCATTCACTTCACAGATAAAAATTTTTGTATTCTATCTTAGACTTTCGTCAAAAATCAAAAACTAATGCTTTTAACCATATGGTTTAAGTTAGTTATAAAATTTTACCTGTGAGTGAATAAAATGTTATTATATCTAAGACATTTGGATAGAAAAAATCATCGATGGCTGAGTGCGAACGGCTGAATAAATTTTACAACGTGAGCAAAATAGTTCATTGTTCGTTGATAAAAAAACTTAAATTCTAAAAGGTTCAAGAAAATAAATTATCAAGTATATATATATATATATATATATATATATATATATATATATATATATATATATATATATATATATATATATATATATATATATATATATATATATATATATATATACAGTGTGTTCCGCTTTACCTAAACATAATATCGCAGTTGTAAATAGTGCGAATTTCTTAAAAACTTTAATGGTGATTGTATGTTAGAAAAATAAAGTATTTGGCATAGTGAACATTTTATTTAACATTGGCATACGGTCTTGGGGGGTAAATAAATACTTGATTTTTTGGGAAAAGTATATTAGGGCTTATTTTAAATAATTTTTTCTATCAGATTTAGAATCAGCATCCCCAAAAACTTCATAATTCCTATTTTCAAAATGTCAAGAGCTGATTTGGGCCAAAATTTTTTAAGTTTATTTTATTACTTTTTTATTAAATCCTTTATTAGAAACTATAATATCAAAATTACAAATTAAATTATTTAAGATTTCTGTATTTTCAACATAACTACCCTTTAAAACAATTCTTCTTAAACATAAATTCACTTTTTTAAAAGGTTGTGAAGTAATTTTCTGACACGCTTGCCTAATTTTAATACAAATTTTCTGTCTATTACGCGGCCTAGTAGCATAGTAGCACTTTGTTTTTCAAGTACCCTTACAGAAAAAAATCACAAGAGGTAATATTCGGCGATCTGAGGGGCCATGAGACAAAGAAGAATTTCACACAATCTAATTGAAAGTGTACAGGGTCTTTGATTATATTTACGTGGCATCTGGAGCCTTTATTTTTAAAGACAGAAAAAAATGTTTTATATAAAAGTTGTAGGTTTTTTTCCATATTATCTTTTGAAATTATTAGTAAAAAAATATCGCAATAAAAAAATGGAGAGAAAAATATTTACGTGGCATCTGGAGCCTTTATTTTTAAAGACAGAAAAAAATGTTTTATATAAAAGTTGTAGGTTTTTTTCCATATTATCTTTTGAAATTATTAGTAAAAAAATATCGCAATAAAAAAATGGAAGAAAATAGGCAACTTCAACTTTTTTAAATGGAACACCCTGTATATTATGCGCTACAATAGAAGTTTTTTTTTCTGAATTTAAATATATTTATACATTGATGATATTTGGATGAACCATTTTTGAGATATTTAAGCCTAAAATATAAATAAATTTGAAAAAAAATCATATTAGTATCAAGAAAGCTATGAAAACAATAAAATTGTTTTAATAAATTTGACGTATTTTTAACTATTAAAAGTAGTTTGTATTGCTTTTTTATCGATGGGCTATTCAGAAGAACAAAAAATCTCTATTATGCGTCTTTTTTATGGTAACAATAATAATGTGACGAGAGTGTAAAAGGAATATTACTTATTATATCCTTAACAACGGGTACCATCTATAGATACTATTAAATACAAAGTAAGAAACTTTATTGAACGAAAAAGCTTTAAAATGAAGAAAAGGTCTGCACCACGACATGAAAACAAGGTTTTGGATATCCTCGTTTTTTCAGGATAATTATTATACTTTTTCTATTGGACTTGCACTAACTACTTTTAATAATTTTAGAAAATCCTGAAATATCAATCTCGGATGCGGCATCTGAACTTAATAAAACAGATTATAAAATTTATTTAACCTTAAAATTTTACAAATTTTATCCTTATAAATTTATGTCCGTTCAGAACCTTCCTAAACAAAACATGCAGGACCGACCTAAGTATGCATCGGAAATAGCTAAATATCTAAAATATCTCAAAAATGGTTTATCCAAATATCATCAATGTATATATATTTGAAATCAGAAAAAAAAGATCTTTTGTTGTAGCGCATAATATACAGGGTGTTTCATTTAAAAAAGTTAAAGTTGCCTATATTTTTCCATTTTTTTATTGCAATATTTTTTACTGATAATTTCAAAAGATAATATGGAAAAAATCCTGCAATTTTTATATAATTTTGTCTTCAAAAATAAATGCCCCAGAAGCCACGTAAATATAATCAAAGACCCTGTACGTTTCGTCTCTATGCGTAAGGCAATTCCACGCGGGAAATCATAAAAATCCTTTGTAAAAAATGCAGAAAATTTTGGTATAAATGCGTTCCAAACACCTTCATAGTTTGTTTTTTGTAGTAGTTATTATGAGATCAGTGGCAGGATCCTGCCACTGATCTCATAATAACTACTATCATTTGGGTTGTTTCAAAATTATGCGAAGATACGTTCGTCGCGTGGTCTGAATATCGTCTTTGATTTAATCCGTCTTGTCTTAAAAACCGCTTCAGTCCTAGCGAACAATCTGTATTGGTGCTTGATCATGATGCCTTTCATTAAATATTGCACTAACCGGACGCAAGGATCTTTCATTAATACCAAATAAGCGGATAATTTCAACTTTTTGTCCAATTGTAAGAACTACTCTTCGGTTTTGTGCCATCTTCTTAATAAGTAAGTAAAATTGCTTGACTTATTGACAATTCATACGAATTACCAAATGTCAAACAAAAACTTTTGTTTAAAAAAACTCTGCGATTAATTTGCTCAAAAACAACACAGGTCACCAGACCAACAGTAACACAGCGCGCGTATCTTAGCAAATTTTTTTTCGAAAAAAAAAACTAATTCATAGTAATAGCGAGAATACTGAATTCAACGAAATGATATAAAGGCGTTTAAAACGTAATAGGATTAGAACATTAAAACCAAAAAGTTAGAAATCTCTTAAAACAAAGTAAGAAAATAAATTAAAAAAATCTGCTAAAATCAGCTCTTGAGATTTTAAAAATATGATTTGGGAAATGCTGATTCTAAATCTAATAGAAAAAATTATTTAAAATAAGCCCTAATATACTTTTCCCAAAAAATCAAGTAATTATTTACCCCCCAAGACCGCACGTCAATGTTGAATAAAATGTTCACTATGCCAAATACTTCATTTTTCTAACCTACAAGTACCATTAAAATTTTAAAGAAAATCGCATTATTTACAACTGAGATATTATGTGTATAAAAAGCGGAACCTGTATATATATATATATATATATATATATATATATATATATATATATATATATATATATATATATATATATATATATATATATATATATATATATATATATATATATATATATATATATATATATATATATATATATATATATATATATATATATACAAGGGTGGATCCGTAAATTTACGAAAATTTTTGAAAAAAACAGCCTAAACAAAAAAACCCCCAAAAAATAACTGATTTAAAAATTTAATACTTCGTCATGTTTCTCTCAAATCACGGATGACAGAAAAATTTTTGTAAAAGAAAACTGGCTTTAACTTGCAGAGGGTTTTTTTTACGGCGGTGCCAATATTCAGTTTTTAAAGTAAATAACTTTTTTTTTTAAATGGAACACCCTATATTTTAATACGCATGTTGTTAAGTATTTTATGATTTAAAAATTGTTAAAATAAGTTATGTTAAAAGGGGCCTTTGGCCACAAATTTCGATTTTAATGGAAAATGCACAAATATCGTTGTTTTCTGTTGTTTTTTTTGATGGTAGGCCATGAATTTAAAAGCGGCTATTATTTCACGTAAAAAGTATTTTTATTACTTTATATTTTTAATCTGTCTTTCTTGCAATAGTTAAACTGATTCTAAAAAAAAAAATAAATTTTTTCTAAGAAGAACTTGATATGGTTTTTATATTGGGTGCAAAAATCTATTTTCCAATTATTTGTATATATTTTTTGACAAGCAGAATTTTTTATCAGGAATGACTTTTTTTTATATCTTCGAATTTTTGGTCCATTCATTCGTCCTCTTTTAACTGCATCCGCGACAAACTCTTTTTATATATATATATATATATATATATATATATATATATATATATATATATATATATATATATATATATATATATATATATACAGGTGCCACAGATTCGAGTGCATGCATGGGGATCTCGGAAACCGTAAGAGATACGAAGTCGGTTAATTATGGCAAAGTTGCGCATTTAGGTGCCTAACAAGATACCGATTAGAAAGGGAAAATTCCGAGTACTTCCGGAGATATCCGGAAAAAACCGAAATTTGCTGATTTCGTTTTTATTTTTTTCTGACGTTATTTAAAGAGATATGGAAAAACAAAAGACACTTTCTCATAGCCACTTCTTAAGCTCTACAAAACAGCGTTGAGAACTTTCTGTACGACGTTTCGTTTTTTTTTAGACCATCATCAACTTTATTTTTTTAAATACGGACCTAGGTTTTTTATTTAATTTTTTTTTTAACCTCTTATTATCCCAATTACAAAAATGTATAACACTTAGTATTTATTAACAAATATGGAACGCCCCTATAAGAAATGATGTGCGTTCCTTGTCTTACTCATTTCTCTTATGGAAAATATGTTTATTTAACAGAAAAATATTAAGTGTTATACATCATTGTAATTGGGATTTTTGCTTCAAAAATGCAATAAACAATTGAGTGCCGTATTTAAAAAAAAAAAGTTAATGATGGTTTAACGAAAACGGAAAAACGTCGTGAATTTTCCGCTGTTTTGTAGAGCTTAAAAATGGCCTGAACGTCTATTGTTTTTCCATATGTGTTTAAATAACGTCGGAAAAATTAAAACGAACCAGCGGGTTTCGGCCCCGGGGTCTCCGGGAAGGCCCCCAAACCCCTCGGCTGGGGCACCCCAAACCCCGGGTTTACTACCGGGTCCAGCCGACCCCGTCTCACCCCACGGTTTGGTTTAGTATACATACCCATATATATATATATATATATATATATATATATATATATATATATATATATATATATATATATATATATATATATATATATATATATATATATATATATATATATATATATATATATATATATATATATATATATATATATATATATATATATATATATTATAAAATAATTAAGTCTTTTATTTTACATCTCTTTGTTTTTTGATTATATTATTGCAAGAGCAGATTAGCTCTTCGTAATACACATAAAAAGAGCATATTTTTTAAACATTAAAAAATGTTTACATTCTGTAGAAATGCTAACCATTCTTTTTGTTATTATTATTATTTATATTATTACTTAACATGCTATAATAAAAATTCCTACATTTTTATCTACCTAAGGTTGATAATTATTTTCGAGTTTACTAAAAAAATAATTTGCAACATTTTTAGATATTTCTTTTCCTTATTATTCTCATAAAAAAACATTTATTAAATTAATTTTTGTTTATGCTATGTTAAAATAACTTTAACATTTTTCATTGCAGTTGCTTAGTCGAGACAATGGCAACAGGGTAACCATCGTAAATGATCCAGTTAAATACCATTCAACTATGGCTGACCGTTATTTAACAGAACAAGAAAAAATGTCCCAGTATCACGTTGTAAGATGGAATAATTTACAGGGCCTTAAAGACTGGGGCTATGAAAAACTTCCAGAAGACAAAGTCACAAGATGTCATTTGGTTGAAGGAGCTTTTGATGGTACCATTTTTCCCAAAAACATGCCAGTAAATAGAACACTCACAATGTTTAGAAAGGCATTTTGCAGACCAGTCCCTTTACAATTTATTAGAGATACTGTGGGTAAAGAAGGATTTAGGCAATACGAATACAAGCTTGCAGATAATATGTTTGATGTTAGCAAAGAAAACGAGTGCTTTTGCTACCAAAACAAATGTATGAAAGGGTTTCAGAACATAGCTCCTTGTTATTATGGTATACCAATTTCTTTGTCTCAACCGCACTTTTACAATGCCGACCCAAAAATGCTGAAAACTGTAAATGGTCTAAATCCGGATGTAGATCTTCATGGCAGTTCATGTGCTATTCAACCGGAAGTAGGTGTACCATTAAGTGGCAGCCTGAGAATCCAAATAAACTTGGATGTACGGAAAATAAGAGCCAATCATCAGCTTACAGTTTTTAATGATCTTCAGGTTCCCTTATTTTGGATAGAGATTACCACAGAAGAATTACCACTTCTAGTAACGATTTTGTTGCATCTACTTTGTAGAATTTTACCTGTTGTTTTAGAAATTTTAAAATATTTACTGGGTATAGGAGGATTGGCCTTAATTTCTGGATCAGCACTGTATACCTTATTTAAAACTAAGATGACGATTCCCGGAGGTATAAGTATAAGTGGTTCTGAATACGCACCCATCCCAATTATCTCAATACCCGCTGAATTTTTAGATAAATGTGAGAAAAGATTTTCTTTGAAATGATTACAAAATACGAAAAAAACCTTAAAGCTAAAAGTGTTTGTGATATATTATTATTAAAAAATAAACAAGCGTTGCTCTTTATCTAACAAGTATATTTAACGCAGTTTATTTTTTTCACAATACCTTTCTGATGTTCTCGTTGTTCCTATTTTTCATATTGCTTTAATTGCTTTGCCGAATTACAAGTTTTTTGGAATCTACGACAGCGTTAAATAAAATTCAACGTAAATGTGGTGGCTTAAAATTTGCCCAGTAACAATACTACTAGCAATTTTTGGGTAAGTAAGCTAATGAAAAAATGATTATTTCTCAGCACTAAGATTGCAAATAAAAAACTCGATCGTAACTTACTATTAACTATTTTTGTAATTCTTTAAAATAAATTTGTTTGCGAATTTTTAAATAGAGGATTCTTTATACAAAGTTATCCAAATTACGTGTCCACCATTAATACCTTTGTTATTAGTAGTCCAGTAAATAAAGGGACAAAGCTGTAAATAAATTTGTACAGTTTTCCCTTGTGGCGCAATTCTTAGTTCTTCGGGGATACTTTCGAGCGAAATTTTTTTTATCAACAATAACCGGTGGAAAAGGGCTGAAAATGGCCTCAGGGCCCGAAAAATGGGTTTCCCGCTAATATCTGCCAAAATATGCGAATTGGAGGATTTTTGTTAAGACAAAAAATGAAGATCGCCTTGTAATCTACAAAAAATGGTTCCTATATTTTTTTTAAATCGGTATTTTTCGAGATAAAGGGACCCAAAAGTCCCCTTATTTTAGCTGCCGCTCTACCGCTAGAATGTCGCTATCTTCATGGATTCACTTATAGCGGGTGGACGAATTGTTCCATTACTTGGGCAATAATGTACATTTTTTAATCATTTAAAGTTCATCGAAATGGGAAAACCCGTACCTATCATTGCATTTAAGTTTTTCTAGAATATTAAAAAAATTGGTCGCTCGAAAGCATCTGCGAAGACCTGCGTCACAAATAAAAACTGTACAGATTTATTTACAGCTTTGGGTACTTTTAGGTCTTCAGTTACTGGACTATAGTCACAATTTACAATTGTTGAAATTACCAACTTGCCAACAATGAAGGATGCAAAATACAATTAAATTATTTTCAAATTTGGAAGTAAAATGACATTTTTGTATGGTAAAAAATCAAATTTTAAACAAAAAACCTTATAAAAATTTTTCTTCTAGGATAAAAGTTGATGAAATTATGAATCTTCAATTGAAACAATTAGGTTATGTTACCGGGAATCAAGTTATAAATGTACACCGGAGTTTTTTATTTTTTAACGTTTAAAATAAATATAAATATTAGTTTTTTTAATTAATTCTATTCTAGATTTCGATTATGTTGTCATATTTTTATAATCAATTAAGTATATAAAAAGTACGAAAAAAGGTATAACTATTTAATTGAAACAACGTGTATACTATATTACCATTAAAAAGATGGTTTAAAGACCTTTAAAAAATATTACTTTTAATACAACGATCTTCTATAATTATAACAAAAAAATAAAAGTTATTTTTTAGATTTTAATGCCCATATTTTCAAAACTATTAAAGATAGACATATCAGTGGTAGGGTGGGTAATATTATGCGATATTTTTAAAATATCCCTTTAATGATGATATATATTAAAGTTGAAACAAAATTTTCTATCGTTTTTTGCTTTTTTCATTTAAAATAGTTTTAGTTTTTTATTTGAAGTATTTTTGTAATTTTACTAATACTATATTAATGTTACCAGTGGTGGATACTTAATTTGGAAAATCCCGTATTTAAAAAAAATATATTTTTTTCCAAAAGAGCTTTACTTTTCAGTGCCTTACGCCTCAGGTATTTTGCATATTACATTTAATTGTTTTAAAATAAATTAGTTGTAATTACAATAAAAGAAACATTTTTTGTAGAAAATAATTTAATAATAAGTAAAGATTAATATTAATTAAGATAAAGAGATACAAAAGTAATGTACCCTTTATTTTATATTATCGCAGCGTTCAGCCAATATTACTTTAAGAACGCATTGCAACTTTAATTTATTATCATTATTTTATGTCTGAAATTCTCTCTTGCTAATGGGTGTGTGTAATTATCTTTTTTTTTGTTTTTGGCTATCTATCCAATCAAATAAAAGTCTTTACAAATTATAGGCTATTAATAATCAAATAAAGAAGTATTAATAAGGATCAGTTCGTAAAAGTAATTTTATAAAAAATATGTTTTTTTTTAATGCCTGAATACAAAAAAAACAAAGTGCTAATAAAATTAGTCATCTTAAAAATTCTAAATTATCTCAAAATCTATGCATTTTTAGCAAAAATATTTAGGGAGCTGTTGGAAAAAATATTGCAAAATAAAAGCAAAAAAGAAAGTAAAAAAAATAAGTTTTAATATATATTTTTTAAAAATTTCTCCACACACTTATTTGAGGTAAGATAGGTATAGGCATTGCTAAACAAAAAAGAAAGTTGACGGCAAAACCCTTAAAATGAGCGTTGTAACAGTATTTTTATTAAAATTTGACAAAGATATGATCATTTTAAATTCTACAACTTTTCATTAGTTTTTGCCTAATTTTTTTTTAATACCAGAATATTTCAATTTTTTATTAAAAAAAGTATTTTTACCAAGAGGACGAGTTGTTTCATAGCGTTATTTTAATATTAAAACATAGTTTAATAATAATATTTATTAAGTACATCAACGGAAAGGAGTAAAATTTAATCTAATTGAATGGGGTTAGGAGTCTGCAAAAATGTCTTAATACCTGTTCCCACTAGCCATATACATTGTCCTTAACTCCAATTATTTTTGAGTAATTTAACCAAATTTTTAGTACTTTTATTTGACATAGCACTTTTTGTTAATATTACATAAACACAGTGTTTCATTTCGTTAAACCACTTAGATTTCAAAAAAAGTTTTCTTTCATTATTAAACTTATCTATTATAAATATGCTCTATAGTTTTGTGGCGGATTCATGTTTTAATATGTTTTCTTTCAGAGTGCTCGCCTTGAAATTTTCAAGAAAATGGGACCACTTCGGTCCAGGTCCCGGGATATAGCGAGCTGAGCCTGCTCAGCCCCATTAAACCCTATGAACTTTCAGATCGCCTGCAACAAAAAGAAAAAAAAACTCCCCAAAAACCCAAAAATCAAAAATATTTATCTACGTTTCAGTGGCAAGTCGGTCACCGTTGTCAAAATAAATTAAAAGAAAAAATTTAACTAAAGTTTAAGATAGTTTGCTTCAAAAATTTAGAAAATTCTGATGGCATTTTACTTTTTTGACGTTTTGTCATAAATGACATTAGTTAATTCGACTGGTATATTTATAGTATTCAAAAAGACCAAAAAGGTGGTATGGTGTGTTAATTGACTTTAAGATTTACCTGAATTTACTTCAGCATCAAGCATAGGTAACCATGTATTATTTAAATTAAAGAAAAGTGTATTTATTTTATTAAATAAAGAAAAATGTGTAGCATCAATATCTCTTAATTTAAATTAAACTTAAAATCAATTAATACACCATACCACCTTTTTGTCTTTTTGAATACTGTAAATATACCAGTCAAATAAACTAATGTCATTTATGACAAAACGTCAAAAAAAGTAAAATACCATCAGAATTTCCTAAGTTTTTAAAGCAAACTTTTTTAAAATTTAGTAATTTTTTTCTTCCAATTTCATCTTGACAACGGTGGCCGACTTGTCACCGAAACGTAGATTAAGATTTTTTGGTTTTTGGGGGATTTTTCTTCTTTTTTGTTGCAGGGATCTCAATTCATAGGGTCATAGGATGAGCAGGCTCAGCTCCTATACCCGGGACCTGGACCGAAGTGGTCCATTTTCTAGAAAATTTCTTTCAAGTGAACGTTTAAAACAACTTTTTTAGGATAAAAACTTTTTGTTTACAACAAAATACAAAATAATGTGATAAAAAAGAAAAATCAGCAATCGTTAAAAAAAGGTGTAAAATTAAAAAAATCATATTCCTATCAAATTTTATTGAAAATACTTTTAGCCACGCTTATTTTAAAGATTTTTACATTATCTTTTTTCTTTATAAAGAAGGGTGTATACCTATCTTGCCCAAAAAAAAAAAAACTTGGGGGCAAAAATCTAAAAATAAAATTTGATTTTTTTTGCATTCATAATGCAATATTATTTTTCTTACCTTTAAATGATAGAAAATTTTATTCTCTACAAAATGAACTCTACATATTTTTACTAAAAGTACAGAAATTGCAAGATAATTTAAAATTTTTAAATGATGACAAATTTAACCCCTTTTTAAGGTGGGGTAACATCTAATTTTTTTATATTTAGGCACCTAAAAATCATATACAGTCATAAAATTGCTCTTACAAATTCGCTCCTTATTCAAAGTAATAGCCAATGGTGTATTGGTAAAACAGAGCTATATGTGCTGTTTTAGTTTTAAAAATAAAAATTGTACAAAAGGAAAAATACTATGAGTACTAACCTATTTTATACCTTGCCAATTATATTCTTGGTTAGTATAAGAAAACTATAAACTCGTATTTTTGGTAATTATTAGGTTTTAAAATCTAACACGGCCTTCTGATGGATGTTGGATTCTAAATAGACTGATTAAAATTATTTTAAAAAATAGTTGTATATATTTTAGGCTTTTAAACTAAGTGTTATTTTATTGTTAGCTATTTATAGTTTGGAAAAAATTGTTTGGTTTTGTACATGATGATTTTATAAAAAAATATCCAAATTTTATTGACTTTTTTTCGATCCATTCCAAATGCAATATATATATTTTTTTGTATTAAAGTTTCATAAAGAGCGCTGGACATGCTTATAAAAATAAAAAAATCTGTTTTCCAATTCGTTTACATTTATGCTTTATAATTAGCACCTTCTAGAACAGGAATGAGATGAGGATTTATGGTCAGGACATCTAGCCCCTCGTTTAAAAGGTATTTTAATGCTTGATTCACAGCCCCTCAGATTTTTAACTTCCTATAACCGGTTGCGGATTTAATCGTGTCTAAATTTGAACCAGGAAAAACAAAAAAATGGATTAAATTAGTTTTTAAGTTGATTAGGACATTAATAAGTAGGAAAAAAAGATTATTTACTTAAATAAATTATACTCAGAATGAAGCTAAACCAATCTATTTAATAATGCAGTCCATGACTCGGCTTATTGTCAGATAATTTAGGAATTTGGGGTTCTGTTTGTCTTTAATAATATTAAATATAAATATAATACTTGTTGCTACAGTAACGGCCAATTATTATTTTAGTGTTAGATTAAGAAGTGTTATCGTTGAGCCTAATATTTCTCTTTACTTAATTTCGTTTTTATTAAAAAAAACCATTGATGGTAAATCGTTCAAGAAAAAACAAAAGCAATCTTTATCTCAGGAAATTGTAAATAGAACTAAAGAAGCTGAAAAAATATCTATCTCAGAAAGAAAACAGATAGAAATCATTCCGTCTGTGGTAAATAATCCAAAGCCATCTACGGTAAAGGGCCCCACAGACTATTGTTCTTTTTCACCTTTTTAATCGCCGATTAAAACTACTCAGTCGAACGATTAAAACTTTTTTACTACACTTAATTTAATTTTAAACCGTCTTATTCGCCGCAAGCTGCAGTCGTTCACCGAAAAACGTTAATAAAGCGTTTTTATTTTTTACAAGAATGACGATTAAAAAAGTTCTGCACCACAGACTTCGTTCTTAAATAAAGACGGGCGAATCGACGATTAAGATTTTAAGAGCGACCAGAAATTTTCAACGACGGTGTCATGTTTGGTTTTCACCCACAAACCGGCAATGTTAATCGACGCTTTTGATCACTACGATTAAAACTGCTTAAAAAGAACGACGTCTTTGGGGGCCTTTACAGTTGCTGTGGAGTGTGATTTTTCAACAGAACTGTTAGTAAACAAGCTAAAAAGATAAAAGTTTTACGTTTAAAAATTGTTGATATTACATCAACTAAATAAAGATGTCCGTGATAGAAGAATGTAGTTTTGCAAGCTTATGTCCCGGGGCATCACCAAAAATTCAAACTACATAAGAGATATTGCTCAGACAAGTAGCACACTTTTTGAAAAGGTCCTACTTAGACTCTATCTGGCTGGTAGTTTGTATTTAAAAATCTTTCAAAATCTTATTAATTTACGGATTTAGAAAATTATGGCTGAAAATCAAGATGATTTTGAATATCTGGTTGCCTTCCAACAATATGGTATGCCTCTACATTTCTTTAGGCTTGATTGGACCAGACATATCTAAGCATGTGAATTAGCAGACGCGGTCCATTGAAATGGCCTGCTCGTTTACCTGACTTGATACCCCTCGATTTTTCCTTTGGGCTATGTTAGTCAACCAGAATAAATAAAAAAAAATAAATAGGGCATTACCGAAGTGTGTGCTAGCCTTACTCCAGAGGTGTTCCAAAATGTAAGAAATAAGTTTCAAAACAGGCTGTTTCTTCTGTAAGGAGGTTTAATGAGAACATTTTTAAAATTTGCCTACATGATTTTTTAACATGTCCCTTTTACGATTCAAGATTGCCAAAAAACATGAATAACTCCGCAACCGGTTATCGAAATTTAAAAACTGAAGGGCGTTGAATAGAGCCTTAAATTATCTTTTACATAACCTTTGATTTTTTTAACTAGATACTGACCGCTAGTGCTATCTATGTTATTTTTATTGTCAAATTTACGTCCGCTCTGTATCTTAGTTGCTTTGTATAATATAATTAATAATGATTTTCTTTTATACCATACATTTTTAAAAGTAATATTAAATTTTAGTCTATTACTTTCCAGAGAAAAAAAGTTATGAATAATAGTTATTTTTCTAAAGATATATTTTTTTATTCCTTTTTAAATATTATTTTAAAAAGCGCAGGATAATGATATGTATCTTTAAATCCATTTTTTCTACTTACCCTTAGTAAATGCGCTTTTATTGCATGTACTTTAGGTTTTTAATACATTAAAAAAAACCTTTGATTCCTGAAAATTCTTTATAAGCTACACTTAACACAAAAAGGAGAAAATTATAATTCATATTAAAAGTCGGAGTATTAGAGGGATGATGGGGGTTAGTAGTACACTACATTGAAATAATTAAATATAAGTGTTTTAAATAAGTTCCTCTCCATGCATGCATTAGAAGTTTAAAAATTTAGTATAAATCTTAAAACAAACATTTATTAAGGCAGTCTCAGAGACTGCGTGCATCCGGCAGATTTAAAATTACAATCGGGCTGGCATTCGCTTAAACTTAAACAAAATTTGGTGTTTTGTGAAATGTTCAGCTTCGGGTACCTTGGGATACATTTCGGCAAAGTCATGACATCAATGACATGTATTTATTGATAGGTACTTGCTCAGTCCACGTATTCTGAATCGTGCGGCAGGATTGCCGTAATCACCCGCAGTAGGGTTTGCCTTTCCTCTGTTTCGTGTCAATTTTCCGACGATCGACGAAGGCGTGCGAAGTTGGTTTCCCCTACGCTTCGGAAAGGATTTTGTAGGCCGAAGGTTCGCCGAATATACGTAGTGTGTGGGATCGCCCTAAGAATTAAATATTAAATATGATTTTAATAGTAAAAATGTACCTTCCATATTTTATATTACCATACTTTAACTTTAACGTCCTTTAAAACTATTTTTGTAGAAAATTTAATTATCTACAAAAAAAATCTGTGTAAAAATGATAAAAATTATTATTTTTAAAATTACAGCGATTTGAAAAAAAGTGTTTTAAAATTTTATAGATTTAAAAATTTTGTTTTGAACAATAAAACAAATATTTGTTCGCCCTCTTCCAAAAGGTTTTCTTGATTTTTAATAACAACAATAAAGTATCGTACCATATCATAACGAAAATAGTTTTAATGCACAACTGAACTTAATAATTTTCTTCATCATTAACTAAATTATCTTAACAATATGTGTAAAACAAGAATTTGGGAAGTAACAGCAATAAAAAAAACGTTTTATGCACTTACTATTGTTTATCTATTACTCTTTATATTCTACTCAAATTAGTCATAAGCAGCTCTTAGAAATCGTTACAGTGACGATTTAAGTAAAATGTACTTGTGATTAAATATATCAAATATAAAGCATAAACTCAAACTCGGGTCCTTAGTAATATTGCAAGACAAAATTCAAAAACGCCAACGATAAAATCATAATATTAAAATTATATCATTATAATATAATATAAAATACATAAAACACTCTCAAGTACACTTAAGTAATAACTTAAGTTATTATAAGACATTTTCATAACAAGAAAATGTTTGTAGCATCAAATATCTTTTTAATTATAATAATAAAAAATACTTTTACATATTTAATAATAAAAATTTATAAAAAAGTTTTAAATCATTTTTTATTTTTTAGTCAATTTGAAAATAAAGCTTAATATTTTTCAAAACTGACTTTTAAGATATCATTTTGTTATAACTTCTAAGATTTGGGTATTAAATACAAAATAGAATTTAATTCAGAAAACATTTTACAATTATTTACAACTTTAAACTTTTAAATTTATATTATAATTAGGTCTTGTCTAACAATACTAAATTGTGATTAAATTTATCAAATCTAAACATAATCTCAAATGTTTTAGTAATATTGCAAGAAAAGTTAAAAACTAACGATAATATCATGAATTTAAAATTATATCATTATAATATTTTAATATAAAATACATAATTAACCTCTCAAGTACTTAGTTATCTTAAGTTATTATAAGATAATTTTAAATTAAAAGAAAATGTTTTAGCATATTTCTTTTCTAAATCCTTATAATTAATATTAAAATCAAATTTCACAAATACATAATCTATATATTATAAATAATATATATATATTGTAATTTAATATATAGATAGTTATAATATATATGATTATTTTAAAAATGGCAATATTATTTCTTGAGTTGGTCCTGGAAGTAAATACCTTTTTGTTTAATATGCCATATTCCCTCACTCTTATTGTATAATTTAATAACTTATATTTTTATATTTTTTGTATTTATAATTATTATACATATATATTTTAATATCTATATGTCAAGGGTATTACATAAAGCATGTAATATATTTTTCAGAAAAACATGATGACGTTGTTTAAAAAAGCTTAGTATAGTTTGCAAACAAATTTTGTTCGATATGTCTTGCTACAGGGGGCCATAAATATATGATTGTGTGGGTTTACCAAACCACAAATTGATTTTTTTTAATTACATACGAACAACAACACCAATATTTGACAAACTGAAATACAATTTTGTATATTTTATTTAATTAGGTGGCCTTGTCCCTAACCAGAAATTTCTCGTACAGGAAAAGTTAATAAAGACTTAGATCTTAGAAAGTGCAAAATCACAATATTTTTCGCTGTCGCAAAAAAATCTGTCAATACTTTTCCCTTACCTGTAAGCGGGGGAAGAATTACAGGGCGGCGTCCAAGTCATCCCTTCTCTGCTTCTTCAAGTGCAGCATTCTACGATATACCCACATCTCAAATGCTTTCAGCTTGTTAATACTGCTAACTTTTAGCATCTAGGCCTCGACTCCATACAGTAACGTGGAATACACCTAACATCTAACAAAGTTAAATCTTATGTTTAAATTGATTGTTCTGTCGGTGAACAGGTTCCGCATTTTAATAAAATTGGCTCTAGCTTGCTCTATGCGGGATCTAATTTTTATCTTAGGATTTAGATCCCCTCTTATCCAACTTACTAGTTATTTAAATTTTGTGACTTGCTCTATTGGTGTACCTCCCAACCGCTGTGTTCACACATCGTCGTTTGTGGTTGGGCCCAGTAGGATCTTTTGGAACATGCGCTAGAGTTGCCGGTTATCGGCAACTCTTGTTGCCACCGTATGGACCGGGATTCGAAGCTAAGATGAATACAAGGCTTAACTCAAGGTGTTAGCATACCGTGCTGATGAGTGTATGACATCCTGTTCCTTAAACAGGTGTCTCCAACGGTGCCTCTGAGATACAGAGCGACTTCTCAGAGTATCTAGCCTTACCGCGGTAATGCGGGGCTCTGCCGTGGTGGACTATTACTTCCCTAGCTCCAAACAAAAAGCGGACAGAACCGCTTTCATAGGAAAAAAGTGACGAAGGTGCGCTGAACGAAACGGATAAATCCGTTTCGAAAGGTGCCACTCAAGGTCACAAGCAGACAAAGGTGCGCCGGCCGAAACGGGTGAATCCGTTTTGTAAGGTGCCCCCGAAGTCACCGGCGCCTGTTTCACGGGGAAGGGCAAATCCATCCCGAACAAACAGGTGCTTAGGAAGGGTTCCCTTAATCCAATCCATCTGGTGCCTGTAATAAGGACCTGGTAGCTACCCACGTCACTAGACCGGGAGAGGAGGGCATGATGGATCTAATCGTCTGCTCGTCATACTCTCCAGGAGACAGGGACACCAGAACACATCAGAAACATTGTGCTCGGTCGGTAGTGACACGAGTAAGAGGAGATGTAAGAACTCTCTCCCAATCTGGTATCGGATTCATTAGAAGTCCGATCCTATTGGGAGAAATATAAAAAGGTGTGAACCACAATAGACTGAGCGATCGCAGTGGAGGGCGTAAAAAGTCCACTCACTTTTTAAACCTACCTACCTAACCTATTGGTGTACCGTATATATTTATGTTAAAGTTGTTATTTAGATTGCGATTTATTTGCATGATTTTTGTTTTTAAGATATTAATCCTCAGTCCCATTGCGTCACCGGAAGACGATATGCTTTCGATTAGGCGTTACAGCCCTTTAGAGCTGTGTGCGATTATCACTGTGACATCGGCATATCTTAAATTGTTTTCGAGTTTTCCATTGACTTTCAGACCATCTTCTGTCTCGTCCAATGCGTTTTAAAAAATAACTTATAAATACATATCAAAGAGAATGGGACTAAGTACACACACTTGTCTGACTCCACACCCTATAGGTACGTTACTTGTTTCAGTATTTTCCAGTTTAACAGATGCCACTTGCTGTTCATAAAGATTCTGTACGATTTTTAGATTCTGGGCATCAACACCTTTTTTCACCAGTTCTAATAGTGTGATGTGCTGCAAAAGCACACCACACTACAGACAGTGCGAATAAGGCCTCCTTGGTACCTTCACGGAAAAACATTTGTAATTCGCTTACATCTTGTTCATATTTTCTACTTAAGCGCCAATGAAGAATTTTCAAGAACACCTTTAACACCTTTCTCATTAGGCTGATCAATCGGAATTCTGCGCACTTTCGTGCTTCGGGCTTTTTGGGTATGGGTATGAAGGTTGATTTCAACCAATCACAAAGAAAGTAACCTGAGTTATAGATATCATTAGATAATTGTACCAAAATGTGTATGTTTTCGTCCTCTATAAGTCTTAGAATATCTGGGCAAATGTCATCTGGACCGACTGCTTTTCTAGTTTTTATCTCGTTTGGTGCTTTTTGAACCTCAGAATAAAGTATACCTGGTGCTGGCTCCGTCAGATCTTGACTGCGGAAAGGCGGGCTATTGCTTTCAAATCGATTAGCTACATATTTTGCCCATACCTCCCCAAGTTCGCCCTCATCTGTAATTTGTTTGTTGTTTTGGTTAAGTACATGGGTAGAGACTGGGTCTTTTTGGCTACCTCTTATTTTCTTGACTTTCTTATGTAGATAAAAAAGGTCGTGTTTTTTATATAGTTCCTGCACTTCTTGGCACCTTTCTTTCATCCATGTTTCCTTGGCTTCTCTAACTTTTCTCCTAGTAAGTTTTTGGGTTATCCTTTATTCATCTGCGTTTGTGTTTTTGAAGCTAAGTCGTCCCCAAAAAAGGGGTATATTAGGTAATATGATTTTAATGCCTTTAAAAAAATGCCTAAGCTATCGCGATGTGTAAAAAAACTTTCATGGAATTAGGACTAATTTGATTATGAAAACAATTCAGTTGTATTTAAATATCCAATCGGTACGTTAAATTAAAGACAAAATTAAGATACGTAGTTCTGCTTAATTATTAGTAATAAATCAATTTAAATTTAAAGAGCACAATCAAAAATTGTCTTTGGGAGAAACAAAGTGGAGGTGTATTAAAGTTAGGTGTAGTGCTCACTTAAACACTCTCGAAGATTCTTCTGACAGCGTATTAACTTCTTCGATTAAACACACTTAAAAAAGTTTAACTTGAAATTTACTTGCTTTGATTTTGCGTTAAAATTTATGTACTGCCTCATAATATTAATTAATCTGTGTTTTTGTGACGCAATCCATTTAGGTTGCAAAATATTCATTTTTCTTGGCTATGTCGTTATGGGTCAATATTCGTAAACCACTTTAGATAATATTATATGACATGTTAATTGTTTTAAACTTCTTGGTTTTTGAAAGTACCTAAATAATTCTGTGTACTTAAAGTATTTAAGAACAAATAAATTACTTCAAGTACTTATCTTTTGAAAGCAGTATTTACTTATTTTTTTCTACTACTAAATTTTTCAGTACATTTCCTGACTACTTATCAGAGCTCTACATGACGGACAGTATGTATTTAGTCACAAAAGATCTACAGCAAATCTTCTTTTATTTGTTTCACAAACTAAAACAAGTCCCTGCAGTTCCTTGGCGAACCCCAGATCATTGCTCTTTGATATATCTAAGGTTTTTGACCAGGTTTGTCATAATGCTCTCCTAAGCAAGCTTTCTTATATCTAAACTTTGTTCTTGGCTCTTTAGTTTCCTTTGTAATTGACGAATATCAGTAATTGTAGATGGTCAATCTTCTAGCTTTTCCCCAGGGTTCGGTACATGCACCAACCTTATTTCTACTTTATATTAATGATCTCTCTGTCCTTAACTTTGGTATTCAATTTCTCAAGCCAGTCTCTAAACCTGGACATTTAAACAACATCAGCGATAAGTGTTAGTTAGTGTTACCAATTTAAATTCATGCACATACTACTTTAAAAAATTGTTACTCTACTTAAGAACGTTCCGTTTCCGTTTTTTATTTTTATGACAGCACGCGACGGCTTATATTGTCGTGAAACCAGTTCTTCTAGGATAAAAATAGAATTTAATTAACCTTGATTTACTTAAATATCATTATTTTTATCCTAAATTTTAAATTGAAATGTAAAACAATCATTAAATTCCTTTAAAACGTTAAAATACGGTTAAACTCTTGGTTAACAAGATGTGGGCACCACTTTTAGCAAAATAGCTTTGTTTTACGTGTATATCCAAGGTAGGCAAAGCCAACCTTTCTCATTGGCTGAATTTTTTTTAAGTTTTAGATGTTAGGACCTCGTACGAGGAAATTTATTCGAAAAACGTTTATTTTTAAAAATCTAAGGAATATTTCTTCAATTTTTTTCTGTCCAGCTTAGGGATTCAATTAAGTTATCTTTCTAACATTAGTTTATTTCAGAATATTAATAAATAAAAAAGGTATGGGATTTTAAAAACACCCCCAAAAAGCTCAAGAATCGTTTTTGTCTTAAAGAAAACTTTGCAGAAAAATTTCATTTGCTCGGATTTTTGTGATTTAAAAACCTAAACAAAGGGGATTAAATACTTTATTTTATTTTATTAAAGAAATTGGGTTATATGGTTATGTTAAAATTTGGACTGATTTTTACTAAAAAGGAGTTGTGAAAACTTGAAAAATTTTAGTTCATGCGTGGAGCCTGTATTGCAAAAAGGTTGTTTTCTGCATAACAAGGGTTCTGTGATTGGTTGAAACAATTTAAGATGCAATAAGTTGACGTAGGAAAACTATAAAAACCAACGACTTTTTGACTTTCATGTGATAGATTCTTTAACTGTCGAATAGACACCTATGACTGTCAAGTTATAATCTGCAACTCCTTGGTGCTCAAATAGCAGCCCTCAGGTCGATTGGTAGGCGAATCAATCGCCAAGAATATAGCCTGCAATTGTACACAGCAGGTAAAAGTAAGGATTGATTTCGGTGACTTCTCAACATCCATCACACGCCGGATGGTATGAGGTGGCGATTCTTAATTCTTAAGAAGTATTTAAGAAAATGGGAGAGATCGCGAATCGGTGCGGGTTTTTCGGATTAAGATTAATAAGATTATTAAGCGTAGCTCCGCGGGGTGCCTATCGGCCTACGAAACACCCGTGGGAATTGGGATAGTGCTTATCATTTTCCATAACCATTACCCACTAGTGGGTTATAGGTATAATAACTCTTATATCTAGCAGGTGTTGGATAAAAAAATTATGTAACTATTAATGATAACATCACGTGGGTAATCTTAACTAAGCAATTTTAAATATTCATTAAATCCCCAAGTATGTTTAAATTTAAATAAAATAAAAGAGAAATATTACGATAATTAAAAACATAACACTTGTTTATTTAAAGTGTTTTCTTTCATTAACATAAAATAAATATAGTGTTTTTTTAAGTATTTAAGGGGGTAGGACTAGTTTTTTAAATTGCGGGAAAAGTAAACAATAGAGTTTTAAAGGTAATCTCTGAATTTTAAGTTAGTGACATTTTTCTACGTTTTCTGCCATTTTGCCAAGCAATGCCTTAAATTAGATAAAAATATCTTATAAAAAAACATAATATATTTTTTATAAAAATTAACATAAAACACACATATATACCTAATTACTTTACCATATTTTTTTCATGACAAACGTTATAATATACATGGCCCTGTTTAAAATATTAGGGCAAGACGAGATATTACTTAGCCTCTGTATAAATAGAAGATAGATATTTGTCATTTCCAAAGAAAATCACATTTCTTTTTTCATTTAAGTGGATATTTCTAGAAAGCAAAATAATCTTTATTCAGTATTTATATATTAATCTAATAAAACTTATTAGTCCAAGCATTTTATCAGTTGACGTTATTTTATATTGGAACTAAAAGACCACTTGAATGAATTGTTATTTATCAATGAATAAAAAAAAATTCAAACAATGTTTAAGTCAAATACTAAAGGTTTATAAAAATAATACCTTTAAAGAATATAACAAATTTGTAAATGTGTTTGTTCCTTATAAATATAGGTCATAAATAAATTAAAAATAAAATATGTATAATTTTTGGCCGACATGTCTAGAATAAACAATAAATAATTTTAAATCCTTCTGCTAAACACAAGCATTTATAAAGTACCTAACTAAACTAAACTAAAATACCAATAAAATAACATAGAAAATAAGTGTTCAATTTAAAGTTTTTTTAAAGAGTCTATTAAAATGGACATCTCTGAGCCAATGTTACTAACTAAACGCTGGATTTGTGGCTTGGAATCCAAAACTTCTATGCTTTGGGTATAGGCATTGTATCTGACACCAAACGGCCTGGGAATAGTTGCAGCATATTTACTGAAAAAAAAATTAATATTTTTAATATATTTTAGAAAAAATGTATCTATTTCATAAATATCAAAATAAATCATTGTGCTTAAGCGGCATACCTTAAGCCAAAAGTTATGTGTGGATAATTGTGGACAAAAAGGTAATATAAAACATATTTCCGTAAACGGAAGGGGTAAACAAGAAGTTATTACTAGCCGGTTCATTTTATTACCTTCCTTTAGCTACATGCGCTGTCGCATTGCCACCAATACCAATGTAAACAAAAACAATTGGAAAATTCAAGATTCAAGATCTTTCGTCGGCGTTGCGTTTACGTCAGACCGATATCAAAAAGAATCAGATTTTCAAGGTATGCATAGCCCTCAAAATTGAGAACTGCTATAGAACAGGGCTTCCCAAACATATTGTACTGTAACGCCCTTGAGACTTTGTTAATTTTTTACGACGCCCCTCAACCCAGCCCCAAAAATTATTACCAATTAAGTACTAGCCTAGTAACAGGTTATCAAAAAAACACTATTTGGACATTATTAATTTGCCCAATAGCCTGTTTCGCACAAGTATGAAGTCGCAAATGGTAATAAAACCTTTAATGTTGCAGTGTTAATGGCACAACATTCATGAGAAACTGAGCTCCAAAATTAAAACAATTTATCCTTGTCATATTGAAGCTTTAGGCTGAAATCACAGGACAATTCTATTACGAGTAGTTGTTCTTCTTCCTCTGTTGAAAGTGTCGATAGTGTGAGCGACTAGAAACGGTTTTTAACTCAGTCATATTGCTCCAGATTATCGGGAAAATATTTTTTAAAGTGTTAATGATAGCAAGTGTTGTGTAAACATTATTTTTAAAGAGGGATCGAGGATTTCTATCGATTTTTCTTGTAGAATATCTTGTAAAGCAGGGAAACAGTCAATTACTTGATCTTCTAATTTTCTTTTCCATAAGAGCAACTTCTTCTAAAACCCAGTAATGTTATCTGCCAGTTGCAGGATATTGTATTTGTATTGGAGTATTGTTTCCCTGCAAAGACTTATTAAGATCATTTAATTTACTAAATAAGTCAAAGAGATATGCCAATTTCGTTATAAACTCTGTAATAATAAAGTTTTTCGCATCATTATGTGATTCTGTCTGTAGATACGTGTAAAGTTTGTTTCCTAATTTGTATACACGTGCAAGTACATTATCTTTGGACAACCAATGATAATTGCAATAATAAGTTAAAAAGGTATGCTCGGCACCCAATTCTTTACAGAGCAAGTCTTGATTTCACGGGTCGTGTTTTAATGTAGTTCACCACTTTAATAATGCTGTTCATCACAAAACTTAATTTAGGTGTAATGTTCTTGGCCTCTCTATGTATGACACAATATGTCCATTTTACACTTAAAGCCTTGGTTTTGATGAGAGTTTGTAGTCCTCCATACTATCCAGATATTGCTCGGGCACCATTCGTACACACCCACACAGTTTTTTTTTTTTTTTTTTTTTTTTTTTTTTTTTTTTTTTTTTTTTTTTTTTTTTTTTTTTTTTTTTTTTTTTTTTTTTTTTTTTTTTTTTTTTTATTTTATTACAAAAAGTCTTGGTTTTGTAAATGACTGAGTTAATTCCAAATGCCGTTTTAGTTTATTAGAAAGCATACTTTTAGCTGACAACACTTTGTGACAAACAACACATTGAGAAAGTTCTATATCCTCTTTAGTAATGCAGGTAAATCCAAAATTCAAATATTGGTCGTCATATTTCCTATTTTTCTTCCGTTTACCTAAAGTTACATTACTGCTCTCGCCCGAGTCTTTACATCGTTTTAGCAAAACAGAAGTTTTTAAGATATACAACAAAATGTTGTTGGTATGCATAATCTTCATATAATTAAATTGCTATCTTTTGCTATTTTTTGTAGATTGTTTAGATTTGATTTTGTCAATATATATTTTTTTACTATAACACAAATACCTAATATTTTTAAAATATTATCGCTTTTGTTTGCAAAATATACATTTATGTCATACCTTTTAGGGCAATTGACACGAAGTGCATTGATGAGGCGTCGGACCGGCATTGCCAAATGTATTGTTAAGAATTATTTTTAAAAAATTTGTTTTTAAATGTTTATTGGATATCGTAAAAAATGGAGTTTAAGGAACTATTTAAATATCGCAAAATCAAAGATGGCCGCCATTGTAACTGAAAAACAAAACACAATAGATAAAAATACCTATCTGGTATCATGGAATAATATAGTTTTTTAGTGTATAGTACAAGCATTAAAATCATTTTTTATACGTAGCGCGTAAAGTTTTGTAACACTACATTATTTTAAATACTTACATCATTTTTTCTTTGGCATCTTCGAAGCTCTCAGCAACAAAATATATTGGCTGATATTCGGTAATTGGATATTTTTGCAGAGCAGTCTTTGCGGGATCAAAATTTCTGTATTCAGCTTTGTCTGCTAAGGCGTACTGAAGTTCTCCAAAAGAGGAAAGAAGACCGGCTCCAAATGCTTTTAGGCCATCCGGTTCTCGACATAGACCAAATTCAACGGTAAACCAGAAGCACTAAAAAGCAACCACATATATAGATTTACTTTGCTATGATTTAGTTAGAAAAACAAATTTTAATTTTGAAAAATAAACTGTATATATATATATATATATATATATATATATATATATATATATATATATATATATATATATATATATATATATATATATATATATATATTATATAATATATAATTAAATTATATAAGGTAACTTGAAAGATTAAAAATTTTTTTCGCTTATACGTGGCTTTTTCTGAACCAAAAAATTTTCTTCGTTAATACTTAACGTAATACTGTATTTTTACTAATAACTACTTTTTTAAATTAAACATTTTTAGATAGAAAGAATCTAACTATAAAAGAATAAAGAATTTTGTCACAGTGGAAAATTTTTTTCGGTTCTGATGAATTAAATTGGATTTTGATTCGTGTCTATAACAAGTTCAAGTAGCCTATCAAAATAAGCATAACTTAGCAATAGCGAAACTTATTTTCTTTAGTAAAGACATATTGCTTTTAACTTTAAGAATTATATACTGTCTCATCAGAGGCCGATTTTGGAGATAACAACATTTGTTTATCACTTCCAGTTTAACCAGAATTGGAGTAAATTTTTATTTTTAAAATGGAATACTCTGTATATCTTTCAAGATTTGAATTCTACAAGATCTTTCTGATATTAATCCTGTATTGTATCATATATCTATCTTTGTTGACTTTCGAGAAAATGGGTAAAAATATCCAAAACCACCTCACATTATGCGCTTATATAGGAAAACAAATAATTATCATAAAAAATTATTTTGAAAAACGTTTTAAGCCATTCTTAAACTGTCAATAAGTGTTCCCTTTCCATGAAAGTCATTATGTAGATCCGTTCTTGACAGTATAAAGAACGGACAAAACGGTTCAAGTTAAAAGAACTACACTATTTGTAAACATTTCTTGCACATAAAAAAATTTGTCAAATAATGTTAAAATTGACAGCATTGCTTGCTTGCTTTGTTTTTTGGCTTCTATTTCTTCTAGGAAATTATTTGCCAGCTCTCCCCTTTCCAGACCCACGCTGCGGGCAACGTGAGCTTTCAGATTCGTCAATGGAATTTTTTTATTGTCGGACTCAAGCCCCCCGGGGATTCCGAATTTTTTAAAAAATTAAAACTTTTTTAAAAGAATTTCTTATTTTGAAAACACAAAAAAATAAGGTCCGACCAAGAACTGCTACTGCTATTACGTATAGCCGCTTCCTTTCTGCGCGCGAAAAAACCTTTCCGCCATTTAAGGTACCTTGTGCCCCACAAAAACAGAATGAAACATGATAGGGGAAATTTTTTCGTTCAAGGGGACTCACTTTTGGCTAGAGTCTCTCCTTGATCCCCAAAGGGGAAAAAACACAACAAGGCGCCGCCAGCCGCCCTTCCCCGGAAAAAAAATATGTAGCTTTTTATCGCGCAACCTCACTGTTCGAGGTCAAACAGAAACTGAATTGACAGCATTAAACTTTATTTTAAACACATATAACTGGTTGTGTACTTGGCTAAGAAATCAGGCAGTAAAACTACAAGAAACAGTAAACTTTTTTTCTTTTTTGGGGTTTGTCATATTCTACGGGTGAATGGTGCTGCCTAAGAGTACAGGTAAAAGAGCTGATTGAAAAGGCAGAAAAGTTCAGTAAAATTCCAAAATCATCAAGAAGGCGGTTGTTTTGAGTTTAAAATCTAAACACATCTATTTTTTGCCGAAATATATTTGTGTTGTTACGTGCCATTTAGAGACTAACAGCCGAATGACGATCGGTTTTTAAAAAGTACGGTTTATTTGGGAGAAGGGTAACGTAGGGTGTTATGACTTTAGTATCTACTTCATTGTACCAGACCCACCGTATCGCCACTAGTCGGGAGGCCCGTTAATAATGGTTATGTCAAGTGCCAAATTAAAATAATGTAGGATTTGCAGCTTTTCTATTGTTTTGGTTTTTGTGATGTCTTTTATTGTTATGGTTTAACAATTATTTGGATTTTAGATTTTTGAATTTATTAGTTAATTTCAAAATGAATGAATTAGTGCAATAATATTTAAATTATAGAGAAAAAGATTTACTTGTTAGTTGACTTAAGAACAGCTAATATCTTATTAAATGGAAAATTTGGTATAAATCTTATCTTTTCAACTTTTTTCTTAGCTCCAAAGCCACATTTTGGGAAATTTTAAACTTAAAAGTGTATTAAACCATTAGTATGTACGTTGACACACGCGTGACATACGTAAATCGTTTCGTTTTTGAGGGAAAGAACCGCTATCAACCAGTAGTTAAAAACAGTATGTCGCGAAAAAATCCTTACTGTAAAAATTCATTTTTTGGACTTATAAGGTAAATATCTATTTAAATTTAGTTCTTACCGTGGCAAGCTTTTCAATGTAATCATCTGGAGCTCCCAGAGATGCTAATCCTATTTCTTGAGAAAATTGCAAAATCTGGGTCTGCAAATAAAGGAGCATGACCTAAAAGCTCATGGCACACATCAGGTTCTGGTGTGTAGAAAGGTTTACTGGGGTGTCGAATATATTGAGTGGAGTGAAATACCCTAAACGCTAAACCAGCCAAAAAGTCGCGAGACGATAGGAGACCAGCCACTGGGCGTAGAGTAAAACCAGTACAGTCTGAAAATACAAATATTTATATACTGACTTATTTTTAACATTTAGCATTTAGTTAACAGATATTAGTATGATTATAAATTATCATTATTCTACAAAAAAATCCGACACGACGTATCCCCTGGCTTCGACTCATATAAGTTATGCGGAAGGTCATCCCTATCGATGACCACTGCATTTTATTATTATTATTATTATTTTATCAATGTAATTTTAGATAAAAAGCCTAATATAAATAACAGAAAATTAGTTAAGGGTAAGAAAAAGCAGTCACGGAGAAAAAATAAAAATTTAAAAAGTATATAAAAATTTTCAGAAAAAAATTTTTTTTAAAAAATTTTTTTGCTGTGTTTAAGGAAACCGTTTTATAAAGAAACTGTGCAACTTTATTATTTTTTTCCCACAAAATAAAAAATTAAGCTAGTAAAGGGTAATAAAAAAGCGGTCACGGAAGAAAAATGACAAATTATATAGTATATAACATTTTTTAGAAAATTTACTTTAAAACTTTTGCTGTTGTGTTTAAGAAAACCCTCTAGAAAAACTGTGTAACTTTATTAATTTTTGCTGTTGTGTTTAAGGAAACCCTTTTATAGAAAAACTGTGTAACTTTCTCTTTTCCCACAAAATAAACATTAAGCTAGTTAAGGGTAATAAAAAAGCAGTCACGGAAGAAAAAATGACAAATTAAATAGTATATAAAAATTTTTGGAAAAATTTACTTTAAAAACTTTGCTGTTTTATTTAAGAAACCCTTTTACTAGAAAAACTGGGTAACTTTATTATTTTTTCCCACAAAATAAACATTAAGCTAGTTAGGGTAATAAAAAAGCAGTCGCGAAAGAAAAAATGACAAATTAAATAGTATATAAAAATTCTTTAGAAAAATTTACTTTAAAAACTTTTGCTATTGTGTTTAAGGAAACCCTACTAGAAAAACTGTGTAACTTTATTATTTTTTTCCAGAAGATAAACATTAAGCTAGTTAAGGGTAACAAAAAAGCAGCCAGGGAAGAAAAAAAGACAAATTAAATAGTATATAAAAATTCTTCGGAAAAATTAACTTTAAAAACTTTTTCTGTTGTGTTTAACGAAACCCTTTTAGTAGAAAAACTGTGTACCATTATTATTTTTCCACAAAATAAACATTAAGCTGTAAGCTAGTTCTTTAAAAATTTAAGAAAAACTTTTGTTGCGAATGCTTTATCCCAAATTAAGAAATTTATCGTTTTTCTTGCCGTCTGTTCATTTGTTTAGTACAGTCGTGGTAATACATTTTTGGTAATATGTTTTTTTAAAATTTAATTATATAAACCCTTTTAAAAAAATTTGAAATAGTAAAGTTGTATTATTTAAGTAAAAATAAACTAATTCGTATATCAACACTAAATAACAATTTAAAATTTTTCAAAGCAACCATCAATAACTCTTACATGCTGCCATTTTAAATTTATAATTTGAAATTATTTTTAAATAATTATTATAAACAAAGTTTAAAACTTTTAACATACTCTGCTTATTTACAAGACGTATGGAGCATTAAAATTTTCAAGTTCTTACGCTAACATGATCAGTTTAAATGTAATTTTATTTTAAAACGTTTAATTTTTTAATCAAGAAGTGACAATATTAACATCATACTTTAGTTTTCCAAAATAACTTATTTAATAGAAGACAAAACACTACCTTTCAAAAAATTCGATACATCTTCTAGTTGAGGTATGTTGTCTTCTCTATATCCACAATTTTCTTCTAAAAGTGGAAACACATGGTTATGTTCCTTACATGCGTGTGTTGCATAAAGTGTTTTTAATTGCCTAAATACCTTTCCCCAGGTGTCAATTTCTTCTTTGGTGTATTCAACGTGTGGTAATTTTTCACCGTGCCTAAAAGTAAGTAGGAATAGATATTACTCGTCTAGAAATTCAGTCCGGCTCTCCGTCGCCTTGTCCGTAAACATCTAGACTTGTACTTTATTAGACCATTTCTCGGCCGTGTATGGTACAACGTTTTATTTTATACTGTTTTATCTTATTGAAGTGTAAATATTCGAATACTATAAAGGTGTAAATATTGTCAAAATAAGCCAATATTTCAAATAATTCAAACTGCAGTACCGTTAACGTTTTTAAGTAATTTTATTGTAAATGCATAATAAAAATCATGTAGAATTAACCATGTATTAGTAAAAATACTAAATTTCAGTTTTAGTCCTTTAAAGTTACTTTACCGGCCTAGTAATGTAATGTATCATTTTCCGGACTTAAACTGACAACATAATGTAGTAAATTTGGGTTCAGTATAAAATAAAAGTAAGTAAAAATACTATACATATAACTCATTCTCGTTTAACCTAAGTACTTTTTGTGGTTAGTTCTGGTTAGTTTTAGTTTTTTAACGATAATAGAAATTAAAAGAGAAATGCTGAAATGCAGTAGAAAAGGCAACAGTTTAATATATTAATTATAAATTTAACTATATTAAAATAATAAAACATTGAGTAGAACAACAATATTAGTAAAAAAAGGTAGTAAATTAATTATGAAAAAAAAGTAAAAATCGTTTCTCTTAGAAATAAACCCAATAAAAAAAATACAGGTATTTTGGTAATTTTAAGATATTCTAAGAACTTTTAGTAAGTTTCACAAATAATGCATTTGGACCAGAAGGAAAAGTTAGGCACGCTTTAATCAATGAAGTGGTTGCCTTATTTTGTATTTCAAACGATTCCATATAAATTTATAGAATTGGTAAAAATTTTAATAAAAACATCTTCTGCAGATTAAGCAGTATGTCAAATAATTTTTTAAAGAAATGTAGAAAAGAAATCTGTGCCATTATTAAGGTTTTTTAAAAGGTCATTCATTATCCAATTACTGTATAAAATTGCAATTTGTGCCACTTCCTTTAAACAGAGGTAGTTAAATATATCTTACAAGCCAAACTTACATAACGAATCATGTTTTGGGGAGTTTATATCAGAATAAATTAAAATATTAAGTAGTCTTCAAAGAAACATTCCAGTTTAAAAGAAATACATACTTAACTATAAATACTATGTTATTTTGTTTCAAAATGTTAATTTATTATTTTTACCTGTAATTATAAGCAATGTCAGCAAAATATTTTCTTCGTGCTCTGTATACGGGATCTGTAAAACCTGGATGATCAGGTCCAGCCGGCGCCCAGGAAAAAATTTGGTTTTAGAAACATTTAAATCTCTACGAAGTGAAACCAAGGAATTTTCTTAAAAAAAAAATATGGGGAAAAATTTTATATGTAAAATAAAAAACCATTAGTACTAAAACCCTTGTAAACTATCGTTGTAGCACAAAATTTGGTAAGAAAGTTTAATACAAAAAATTTTCATATATTTTGAACACTTTCGGTTAAAAAATCTGTATAAAATATATACGAATACCCATTTTTAAGTTATTTAAATATTCACATTTCTGACTTTTGTAAAAATTTTTATTTAAAAAATTTCTATACGTTTTTCTTGGTTTTAACTATCAGTATTTTGTAAACCCTTTTTAATTTTTAATGATATAACAAACTGGGTAAACCTAAAACCTAATGTTTTTAGTAAAATTTTTTAAAAATTAACTTAAACTAATAACCCTTTCCATTACACCATTTTTACTTAAAATTATGGTAGAGTAAATAATGTCAATTTTTAAAAATAAAAACTCCAAAAAATTAAGGGAGTAAAAAATTACGAAGTTTTTAGTGATTTTTGAGTGGCTATATTTCTGTGAAAATTTTCGTAGCGAGATCGTAAAAAACAACTTGAAGCTTAAAGATCAGTTCTGATCTTTACAAAATTTTTAAGAGCAACAGTTATGAGGATTCGAAGGAATAACACGAAAAAAGTGTACATTGATGTTTTTCCCTTGGGTCTACGAGCGGAAATTTTTTGAAAATAAATTATGGTAGACTTCGATAACTTTTCACTTGCTTCATTTTTTAAATTTTTCTACACGATGGTTGGTTCCAGGACATCCGACTTTAAATGCAAATGATTCTTTTGGCTTTACCATCGATATCTCAGCAACCAATCATCGCAGGAAAATGAAAGGCAGTTCCAAAATCGGCCTAAAAGTTAGCTTTCAGGTCGCAAATTTTTATTTTTAGGCTCAATTTAACCAAAAGTGAAAAACTTTTTCCTGTTCGAAAATTATCCGCATCTTATGAATATTGATGAGGATCTAAAATGTTTGCACGAATTTTATACCCCAATGCACCTCCAACAACCCCAAACGGCAGATCGAACGATAAAGTGGTTTTCTAAACCGTTTGATTAAAATAACAGAAAAATTTAAGGCAAAATTAACATTTCTAAGTACCCTATAACCTCGTAAAAATGAAAAATTGTTTTTTTAAATTTTCAATTGGGCATCTTCCATTCAATTGAAAAAAAAAGGAAAAAATAAGAACCCCAATTTTTTATGAAAATCTTCGTAATTGCATTGTTCCTCAACACGTAATTAAAAGTCTCCACGGGCATAGAAACCGAAGACCCCCAACCCTAAATCACCTTCAAATTTCACTAAAGTATTTTGTAATAAAAGGGTTTTGACCAATTGTTTTAAAACTTTGCACACCGATCAAAGTCTACACGGACACAAACTCGAAACTCCTATAGCTCCCCAAAATCCTTTAAAATCCTGGGGATTTTTCTTATGGAAAATGGTATTTAGAACTAAATAAGTTAAAAGAGCATTTTGTTTATGTTGAAGAAAAAACTCGGTGGTAGTTCAAACAGCAACAAATAATACAGATTTTTTTCAAAAATTATTGCTATAAGTGTGTCGATTACTATTGTTTACGCGTTTAATAATTTAAACTATTTTTCCTTAATAAAAATATTAAGTATATTCTTTTTTTTAAACAACCTTACTAAAAATTTCTTGCTTTATTTGGAAAAGCCAACTTTTTTTCTTAATCCGTTTTTACCTATTTCTTTTTGTTTATTGTTATTTTTTCTGTCATGAAACTTTTATTCTATGATTATACGGGTAACATTTAAGGGCAACAATTTTTATTTACCCACACCAGACCCAACCGCTGTGTTCACACATCATCGTTATGGTTGGGCCATAGCGCCATAGAGTTGCTGGTTATCGGCCACTCTTTTGGCTTGCGTATGGAACGGGATCCAAAGCTAAGATGAACACACAAGGCTTAACTCAAGGTGTTAGCATACCGTGCTGATGAGTGAATGACATCCTGTGCTTTAAACAGGTGTCTCCAACGGTGCCTCTGAGATACAGGGCGACCTATCAGAGTATCTAGCCTTATTGCGGTAATGCGGGCTCTGCGGTGGTGGACTATTACTTCCTAGCTTAAACAGAAAGCGGACAGAACCGCTTTCATAGGAGAATAGTGACAAAGGTGCGCTGATCGAAACGGATAAATCCGTTTCGAGAGGTGCCAATCAAGGTCACAAGCAGACAAAGGTGCGCCGACCGAAACGGGTGAATCCGTTTCATAAGATGCCCTGAAGTCACCGGCCCCTGCTTCACGGGGAAGGGCTAATCCATCCCGAACAAACAGGTGCTTAGGGAAGGGTTCCCTGAATCCAAACAGAAAGTTCCTGTAACAAGGACCTAGTAGCTACCCACGTCACTAGACCGGGAGAGGAGGGCATGAGGGATCTAATCGTCTGCTCGTCATACTCTCCAGGAGGCAGGGACACAAAACACATCAGAACACATATTGTGCTCGTGTCCAGTAGCAACACGAGTAAGAGGAGATGTAAGAACTCTCTCCCAATCTGTTATCAGATTCATTGAAAGTCCGATCCTATTGGGAGAAATATAAAAAGGTGTAAGCCATAATAGACCGAGCGGTCGCAGTGGAGGGCGTAAAAAGTCCACTCACTTTAAACCTAACTACCTACCTACCTACACCAGACCCAATCATTAAAAAAAACTATTTTTTGTTTATACATTTTTAATCTTTCAGGTTGTGTATTCTCTGAAAGCTTTTAACAAAATTAGAACTTGTGTAAAGTATCATATAAATTGTAACTATATTTTAACACAAAATTATTTATTATCAGACAAATATGATTTATTCTATATTCTTAACCCTTTTTATTATAAGTTAGTGTTTATTATTTTTTTATCTTTAGGATAGACCACCCAGGCATGTATGAAGCCTTAATACTAGGTATTATGGGTGCCAGATTTTTAATGTTTCACCTATTTTTCTAGCTCCTAAAACGTTGTCAAAGTGCCGAAACATGCAGATATTGCATTTCACGTCACCTGCTAGACAATGCGGTAATGTCGCCACCAAAATAACCTAATTGTTAATATAAACTGTAAATGAATTACCTTTATTGTCTTTGTAATCTCGAGAAATAACCTGCAAATACTGGCTGTTCTTCTTAATATCCTCAATAGCCCCACCTAAATCCCCGGAAGGTGCACATTCTACCATAAATTCATATAAGTCTGGCATTTTGGTCGACGGTCGGGATTCAATGTGCAATAGATTAACTTCATATTTTTTAAAGATATTTAGATATCTGGCCAATACTCCAACTTCTTCTTCGGGGGGCGCAAAAGACAGATAAGTACTCCTCGCTGAGTCACGACCTATTTTAATGTAGTTTCCACCAGGCATAAGTTTGGGCTGAAAAAGGATATAAATAATTCAGCAATAATAAATAAAATACAAATGGTACAACTAAGAACAAGAACTAAGTATAAAACTAAGGAGTTCAGAATATGATCACAAATAATATTTATAAGTAAAGTCTTGTTTACATAAAAAATGATTTAGGAAAGAAAAGGGTCTAAAAATCGTTTTTTTTTTCTGATGACTGCAACTTATAAGAAATATTCTCGGAAAATTTAAAGTCATTAGGAGCCAAACTTTCCGAGTTATAGAAAATTAAGTCTCCAGGCGCTTCGCCAATGTATCAAACTTTAATCGAGTTGTTTTCAATTTTTTTTTAAAGTCGGTACTACGGTAAACTTTGCACTATTCATTTACATACTAAATACTCGTTTCTAAATGAAGTTTTATTTAATTACAACTTATCTTTTAATTAAACAAAAAGAGCAATTTTTGGCAATAATCAGAGTTTTTTGATTGCACCCTCGCCAAAAATTCAAAAATAAATATTTTGTTAATTCCTTTGTTTAAATTCAGGATAAAATTATGAACTAAGAAAATCTCTTTGGTTTTCAATATTTTTTTTAATGAAAATAAAGCAGAATATTTTTAAAATATTGCTAAATAATGTAGAAAAAATTTAAAAATATTAATAAATAAGGTACTCTGTAAAAAATCACAAAAATATGCTTTTAGCATATTATTGAGATTATTGCTTTATTATGTTAAATTATTTATATTTTAGTAGTTTTAATACAAAAGATCCCATTCTCATTCATTTACTTATGTAACCATAATACATTTAGAAAGAACATATTTTCAGCTAATAAAAGATTTTTAAAAAAGTATTTTTTTGTCTTTAGGACCGTATACGAAGTTACAACACAGCTTCCCACAAGATGCCGGGTACGGTTAGTAATTACATGGGTGACTGCCAGTGAACACCGTGTGCCGTTGGATGAGGTGCAGAATCTATATTAAAATGTGTGTCCTGTAAAGTAATATAAAACCATGTAGGAAAAAAGCTTTTATGATAACAAACCCAATTAACAACTTTTTAAAAACATTTGTATTTTTTTTATATAATAATAAAAATCCAAATTTAAACAGTAAATTTCCCTCATAATCGTGGCAACACCGCTGAAGTAATAAAATTCCTTTACCAATCTAAAATCATCTAAACAAACAAACCGAGTTGCTTTCGAGCGCCTAAGGAGCTGAAGGTATGACTGCACGAACCGAAGATGAGTTAGCGCGTCACTACACCAATCAGAACCCAAGATTCTTGACGTTTTTCGGCGTCCAAAAAAAAAAAACAAATGAGATAACCCGTAGCTGGAAAGTTCTCTGTTTTCTTACGTTAGTAACGTAAAAAAAATCTTTAGCATTTTTGGAAAAACCGCCAAAATGTTCTATTAAAATAATTGATAAAATTATCAGCTTTTCGTGGTAGTGCAATACTACTTTCTCCGTGTTAGCACAAGAAAATTGGCTATCACATCTTCTTTTGTAACCAATTCAAATTTTAAGGTTTAATACAAGGTGTACATTTTTCAGTTAGTAAGGCTACTTTAAATAATTATCTGTGTCAAATTTAAATTGACGTTCTCTACATAAAGTTAAAAGGTAAAGTAAGGTGGGTGGTTAAAGTTATTATAAAGAACTGTAGGACAGAAATTGGCTGGAGCAGTGACTAAAAGAAAGGTGATTTAGTGAATGGTATTGGAGGAGATTAGCTGCAATAAAAAGGTAATAGCTAAAATTTTTGATAAGGTAAGTCAATAATTCATAACGAATGTCTCAGAAGTGGCAAATGATATCGGGTGTCCCAAACACTGTAAATATTTCTAAATTTGACTATGAACTTTCTAACTTTTATAGTGATAAAAAACAATCACTAATTGTGTCGTAACGTCGATAAATTTACGCCTAATAGACTCCGGAAGGCGTTTTAGTTTTCTAGTGAAATTTAAATACATTTCTTTGCTAAATTTAAGTAAATTTCTTTCTTAAATTTTTAATAAAATTAAGTCGTAAATAATTTTGTGAACATCTGATATTGTCGGTAGGTAATAAGTTATATTAAAAATTTTACAAATTAATTTAGGCTATTAGTGCCTATTAAAAGGGGTTACTTCAAACCCTTTTCTTTTTTGTATATTTTTAAAGGAAACTAGTAATAAACATTGAAATAAGTTGCTGATACGCCCCATTGGCGTATCACACTATATTTTGTAGTGTAGTAATGCATACATTTTATTGTAAATTAAAACTTTTGTATAGTTATTCCATTCTTAGTGTGTCATTTAGCAATGGTCATTCTACAGGGCGTCCAAACCTTAATTTGCACCTATTGGTTTTTAGTTTATATTTAGCCGATAGCAGCCTTTCGGCAACCCCTTATGGTGCGGTGGCATTCCGATTAACGTTT